>JARPMJ010001504.1:0-159972 GCA_033366665.1 Phoxinus dragarum | reverse complement strand
GGTCAATCTTTGGTCATTATAAAAAAATCGCGTAAATTGACCACACGGTGGCGCTATAAACAAGAAAAAACGTATACACACCTGACCGTTTGTCCGATTGACTTGAAATTTGGTTATGCAGTGTCTTGGCCGAAGGCCCCATCTATGTCTAGAAGGATATTGGGCGTACCTAAAAAAAAAATGGCCGCCATTGGCCAATGAAGTTGAATCACCTATTAGACAAGGTTAACGGAGGCCAATCAGAACGAAACTCGTCGGGCATGTTCAACTCGTGGCCAAAGTTGTCTGTAAGAGTTTTTAAAGAAATCGGCCACTAGTTGGCGCTAACGAGTTTTACGGCTCTGTAATCACGTGGTGTTACAAATATCGTCAGAATATGCATATCATTTGATAGATCTCCTCATGCTGAACAACTTTGCCTCTAGAACTAATGCTGTCAATCGAATCGATCATTAAATATTTGCAATTACGTCAAAAAACTACTTTTGCGAACTAGTCCCCTGGTTTTTTGGCTGATCGGGACCAGGCCAGTCTAGGACCATTCCCTGGACTCTCTAGATCAATAATTATCGAAAAAAAGTTGAACTTTTGCATTTTTCGCATGGTAAAATAGGCTAATTTAGAAAAGGGGGAGTGTCAAAATACACTAAAAAGCATATAAATCCTAAATAAAAAACTCAGAACTGCACAAAAATTGATCAGCATATGTGTCTTAACATTATTAACAAGCATGCAAAATTTTATGGAGATCGGACAATAGGTGGCGCTATAACTGTTTAAAAAGCTTTTAAACCATATATTTCCTATGGTAAATTGCCTGTATTGGCTGTAAATGGTGTTTTTCCATCTATGATGTCAGTGGTTAAATGCTTGCTAAATAAATCTTATTGTCTTTTGATGCTAATGTGCTTAACGGCCTTAAAGGCCTTAAAAGCTTGAACACCGACAAATGCTGCTTGCAGCTTTAATTAGGTGTTCAAGCACGAAGTGCTGAAAACCTATTGTAATTGTACCGATTTTTATTATTATTATTATTATTATTATTCTCCTGTAAAACGCATCGTGCAGCCCAAACCGTAAGTGCTAGAGACTTGAAACTTTGCCACAAGGTAGTACAAAAATCGAGGAGAGGTTATCAAATTATGAGCCCGATTGGCCTATAGGTGGCGCTATAGCAATCAATTGCGCGAAACTGCTCATAACTCCTAGACCGTATGTCGTAGACTCAAGTGTCTTATATCATTGGAAAGCTGACCACCTGACGTAAAAAATGTATATCTCCGATTTCATTTCCGGTATGCAAATTTTTCCGCCATTTTGAATTTTGTCAAAAATCTACTTTTGCAAACTAGTCCCTGGTTTTTTGCCCGATCGGAACCAAACCAGTGCAGAAATGTTCTCTGGAGTCTGAAGATCAATAATGATAGAAATAAAGTTGAATTTTCAAATCGGGCTCGCTAGGGGGCGCAAAATGGACGTTGTGGGAGGAGCCTATTTGACTAAAATGCCTATAACTCGAGAAGTAAACGAGATAGCTTCACCAAACTTGGTACACATATGTAGGAGGTCAATCTGAGGTCACGATAAAAAAACCGCGTCGATTGGGCCACATGGTGGCGCTATAACACAGAAAAAAACATATAAACACCTGACCGTTTGTCCGATTGACTTGAAATTTGGTATGTAGTGTCTTGGCCCAAGGCTCCATGTATGTGTAAAAGGATATTGGCGTATCTCAAAAAACATGGCCGCCATTGGCCAATTAAGTTGAATCACCTATTAGACAAGGTTAATGGAGCCCAATCAGAACGAAAACTCGGTGGGCGTGTTCAACTCATGGCCCCAGAGGTCTGTAAGAGTTTTGAAAGAAATCGGACACTAGTTGGCGCTAACGAGTTTTAAGGGCTCTGTAATCACGTGGTGTTACAAATATCGTCACAATATGCATATCATTTGATAGATCTCCTCATGGTGAACATATTTGCCTCAAGAACCAATGCTGTCAATCAAATCGTTCATTAAATATTTGCAATTACGTTAAAAACCTACTTTTGCGAACTAGTCCCTGGTTTTTTGCCCGATCGGAACCAGACCAGTCTAGGACAATTCTCTGGACTCTCTAGATCAATAATTATCGAAAAAAAGTTAAACTTTTGCATTTGGGTGGCTGTAACAGGGTCATTTTAAAAAATGGGGCGTGGCAAATTACACTCAAAAGCCTATAAATCCTAAACAAAAACTCAAAACTTCACAGAAATTGGTAGGCATATGTGTCATAACATGCTGAAGAAGCACGCCGAGTTTCATGGAGATCGGACCATATGTGGCGCTATAACTGTTAAAAAGCTTTGAAAACCATGTATTCCTTATGGTGACTTGCCTGTATTGGCTGTAAATGGTATTTTCCATCTCTGTAATCACGTGGTGTTAAAAACATCCACATAATATGCATATATTTTGATAGATCTCCTCATACTGAACAACTTTGCCTCAAGAACCACTACTGTCAATAAAATTGTTCATTAAATATTTGCTATAAACCTACTTTTGCAAACTAGTCATATTGACATAAGTGGTTTAATACTGCCCCCTTCTGGTCACTTGGTCATACTACTCACTAATATTGTTCTATAATTCATATTTAGACTTTATAAAATCACTATTTTAACATTTACAATCACATTTTGACAAAATTCATCTATTGGAGTATTACTATTGACAATTGTATCACACTGAGAAATGGGAATTGTGGAAGTGAAAGTGAAACGGAGGCCGCCATTTAGGCCACGCCCCCCGCAGTACAAATTCACTCATAACTCGAAAACGGAAAGTCGTTGCGCGCTAAAATTTTGATGGTAAGGTCCTCTCCAGGCTCTTAATCGAAATCTATTGTCGCGGAGCTCAGGAACGCCCCCCCCCCCGCGAATGTCGAATTCGCGAGACCTCCGAATTTGAACGGCTGTAACTCCCGAACCAGACCACCCCAATCCTTGTGGAATAGCTTGATGGAAAGGGCCCGTCCCCGCCTAGCTTCGATTCGATTTTGGTGCAATTTGGCCCGGGCATTCCCGAGATATAAGCCAAAAAAGGATTGCATTTGAACGGAAATAACTCCCGGCCCCAATCACCCACCAACACCAGGATGGTCTCATTACACAGGGCCCCTCGAGCACTATCTAAGCTCCGAGTTTCAGATTTTTTCGCCTTCTCGTTCCCGAAATATAAGTGAAAAACCAAATATCCATTCATTCATTCACTTCAACTGTAAAATGGAGGCTGCAATAACACTGTCGTCCACTAGAGAGAGCAGCAGGATTATATTTGTAATCTTTTTATCAGCTTTCAGCATTGACTAACAAACAAATGCTTAAAGCTATATCTTTGTTATTTTGATGGACGTGTAATGTGTGTAAGCATGCATAATGGAGTTAACATGGAAAAACTGGTTTGGTTTACTGCAAAATACTGGTAAAAATCAAGACTTGTAAAAGTACATGTTAAAAGACTATTAATAAGTAGAATGTCCAGCAGAGGGCAGTAGAAGACCACTTATTGGCTCACTTTCATTTTACATGTATATATTTAGACACTAAAAAATCCCTTACATAACGATTAGCCTACTATTATAACACAATCATATTTTTTTAGAGTTTATCACTTCATTTGTTCTGATGCTTCACATTATTGCTAGCAACATGGTAAATCATGGTAAATAACGCTAGAAAACATGGTAAATCACAGTAAATAGGGTAAATCATGCTAGAATGGGGTGTATCATGGTTAATCATCCTGTAACATGGTAAATCATCCTGTAACATGGTAAATCAAGGTAAACAAAGATAAATCATGGTAAACTATGGTAAATCATGCTAGAATCATATTAAATCATACTAGAATGTGTTCAATTGTTGTAAATCATGCTAGAACAAGGTAAATCATGGTGAATCATACTAGAACTTGGTATATCATGGAAAACTATGGTAAATCATACTGGAACATGGTAAGTCATGGTAAATCATGGTGAATCATACTAGAACATGGTAAATCATTATAAATCATCCTAGAACATGGTAAATCATGGTAAACTTTGATAAATCATGGTAAACTATGGTAAATCATGCTAAATGTATGTTAAATTGTAAATCATGGTAAATGGACTTTTCTATCTATTATGTCAGTGGTTAAAAGCTTGCTAAATACAACTTAATGTCTTAAATGCTTTAATGTGCTCAAAGGCCTTAAAGGCTTGAACACCGATAAATGCTGCTTGCAGCTTTAATTAGGTGTTCAAGCACGAAGTGTTGAAAACCTATTGTAATTGTACCGGTTTTTATTATTATTATTCTCCTGTAAAACGCATCGTGCAGCCCAAACCGTAAGTGCTGGAGACTTGAAACTTTGCCATATGGTAGTACAAAAATCGAGGAGAGGTTATCAAATTATGAGCCAGATTGGCCCATAGGTGGCGCTAGAGCAACAAAAAGACTAAATTGCCCATAACTCCTAGGTCTTTTGGGCTAGGCTCACAATTTCCACATCCCTGTAATCCTTGGCTCAAGACGGTCAATATGTACATCTCCAAATTCGATTTGGACCAAAAAAAAAAAAGTTATGGCCCAATTTTGTCCAAAACCTACTTGTGCGAACTAGTCCCTGGTTTTTGGCCTGATCTGAACCAGACCAGTCTAGGACAATTCTCTGGACTCTGCTGATCAATAATTATCGAAAAAAAGTGTAATTTTTGCATTTGGGTGGCTGTAACAGGGTTAATAAGAAAAGGGGCGTGTCAAAATACACTCAAAAGCCTATAAATCCTAAACAAAAACTCAGAACTGCACAAAAATTGATCAGCATATGTGTCTTAACATGGTGAGGAAGCATGCCGCGTTTCATGGAGATCGGACCTTGGGTGGCGCTAAAACTGGCAAAAAAGGTACCGTCATTATTAGGTGTTCAAGCACGAAGTGTTGAAAACCTATTGTAATTGTACCGGTTTTTATTATTATTATTCTCCTGTAAAACGCATCGTGCAGCCCAAACCGTAAGTGCTGGAGACTTGAAACTTTGCCATATGGTAGTACAAAAATCGAGGAGAGGTTATCAAATTATGAGCCAGATTGGCCCATAGGTGGCGCTAGAGCAACAAAAAGACTAAATTGCCCATAACTCCTAGGTCTTTTGGGCTAGGCTCACAATTTCCACATCCCTGTAATCCTTGGCTCAAGACGGTCAATATGTACATCTCCAAATTCGATTTGGACCAAAAAAAAAAAAGTTATGGCCAATTTTGTCCCAAAAGCTACTTGTGCGAACTAGTCCCTGGTTTTTGGCCTGATCTGAACCAAACCAGTCTAGGACAGTTCTCTGGACTCTGCTGATTAATAATTATCGAAAAAAAGTTGAAATTTTGCATTTGGATGGCTATAACAGGGTCATTTAAGAAAAGGGGGCATGTCAAAATACACTCAAAAGCCTATAAATCCTAAACAAAAACTCAGAACTGCACAAAAATTGATCAGCATATGTGTCTTAACATGGTGAGGAAGCATGCCGCGTTTCATGGAGATCGGACCTTGGGTGGCGCTAAAACTGGCAAAAAGGTACCGTCATTATTAGGTGTTCAAGCACGAAGTGTTGAAAACCTATTGTAATTGTACCGGTTTTTATTATTATTATTCTCCTGTAAAAACGCATCGTGCAGCCCAAACCGTAAGTGCTGGAGACTTGAAACTTTGCCATATGGTAGTACAAAAATCGAGGAGAGGTTATCAAATTATGAGCCAGATTGGCCCATAGGTGGCGCTAGAGCAACAAAAGACTAAATTGCCCATAACTCCTAGGTCTTTTGGGCTAGGCTCACAATTTCCACATCCCTGTAATCCTTGGCTCAAGACGGTCAATATGTACATCTCCAAATTCGATTTGGACCAAAAAAAAAAAGTTATGGCCAATTTTGTCCAAAAGCTACTTGTGCGAACTAGTCCCTGGTTTTTGGCCTGATCTGAACCAAACCAGTCTAGGACAGTTCTCTGGACTCTGCTGATTAATAATTATCGAAAAAAAGTTGAAATTTTGCATTTGGATGGCTATAACAGGGTCATTTAAGAAAAGGGGCATGTCAAAATACACTCAAAAGCCTATAAATCCCTAAACAAAAACTCAGAACTGCACAAAATTGATCAGCATATGTGTCTTAACATGGTGAGGAAGCATGCCGCGTTTCATGGAGATCGGACCTTGGGTGGCGCTAAAACTGGCAAAAAGGTACCGTCATTATTAGGTGTTCAAGCACGAAGTGTTGAAAACCTATTGTAATTGTACCGGTTTTTATTATTATTATTCTCCTGTAAAACGCATCGTGCAGCCCAAACCGTAAGTGCTGGAGACTTGAAACTTTGCCATATGGTAGTACAAAAATCGAGGAGAGGTTATCAAATTATGAGCCAGATTGGCCCATAGGTGGCGCTAGAGCAACAAAAAGACTAAATTGCCCATAACTCCTAGGTCTTTTGGGCTAGGCTCACAATTTCCACATCCCTGTAATCCTTGGCTCAAGACGGTCAATATGTACATCTCCAAATTCGATTTGGACCAAAAAAAAAAAGTTATGGCCAATTTTGTCCAAAACCTACTTGTGCGAACTAGTCCCTGGTTTTTGGCCTGATCTGAACCAGACCAGTCTAGGACAATTCTCTGGACTCTGCTGATCAATAATTATCGAAAAAAAGTGTAATTTTTGCATTTGGGTGGCTGTAACAGGGTTAATAAGAAAAGGGGCGTGTCAAAATACACTCAAAAGCCTATAAATCCTAAACAAAAACTCAGAACTGCACAAAAATTGATCAGCATATGTGTCTTAACATGGTGAGGAAGCATGCCGCGTTTCATGGAGATCGGACCTTGGGTGGCGCTAAAACTGGCAAAAAGGTACCGTCATTATTAGGTGTTCAAGCACGAAGTGTTGAAAACCTATTGTAATTGTACCGGTTTTTATTATTATTATTCTCCTGTAAAACGCATCGTGCAGCCCAAACCGTAAGTGCTGGAGACTTGAAACTTTGCCATATGGTAGTACAAAAATCGAGGAGAGGTTATCAAATTATGAGCCAGATTGGCCCATAGGTGGCGCTAGAGCAACAAAAAGACTAAATTGCCCATAACTCCTAGGTCTTTTGGGCTAGGCTCACAATTTCCACATCCCTGTAATCCTTGGCTCAAGACGGTCAATATGTACATCTCCAAATTCGATTTGGACCAAAAAAAAAAAGTTATGGCCAATTTTGTCCAAAACCTACTTGTGCGAACTAGTCCCTGGTTTTTGGCCTGATCTGAACCAGACCAGTCTAGGACAATTCTCTGGACTCTGCTGATCAATAATTATCGAAAAAAAGTGTAATTTTTGCATTTGGGTGGCTGTAACAGGGTTAATAAGAAAAGGGGCGTGTCAAAATACACTCAAAAGCCTATAAATCCTAAACAAAAACTCAGAACTGCACAAAATTGATCAGCATATGTGTCTTAACATGGTGAGGAAGCATGCCGCGTTTCATGGAGATCGGACCTTGGGTGGCGCTAAAACTGGCAAAAAGGTACCGTCATTATTAGGTGTTCAAGCACGAAGTGTTGAAAACCTATTGTAATTGTACCGGTTTTTAGGTGTTCAAGCACGAAGTGCTGAAAACCTATTGTAATTGTACTGATTTTTATTATTATTATTATTATTATTATTATTCTCCTGTAAAACGCGTTGTGCAGCCCAAACCGTAAGAGCTAGAGACTTGAAACTTTGCCAGATGGTAGTACAAAAATCGAGGAGAGGTTATCAAATTATGAGCCCGATTGACCCATAGGTGGCGCTATAGCAACCAATTGCGCGAAAATGGTCATAACTCATAGACCGTATGTCGCAGAATCAAGTGTCTTATATCATTGGAAAGCTGGTCACCTGGAGAACAAAACGTATATCTCCGATTTAATTTCCGTCATGATAGATTTTCCGCCATTTTGAATTTTGTCAAAAACCTACTTTTGCAAACTAGTCCCTGGTTTTTTGCCCGATCGGAACCAAACCAGTGCAGAAATGTTCTCTGGAGTCTGTCGATCAATAATAATCGAAAAAAAGTTGAATTTTTAAATCGCGGTCGCTAGGGGGCGCCAAATGAACGTTGTGGGAGGAGCCTATTTTACTAAAATGCCTATAACTCGAGACGTAAATGAGATAGCTTCACTAAACTTGGTACACATGTGTAAGAGGTCAATCTGAGGTCACGATAAAAAAAACACGTCGACTGGCCACATGGTGGCGCTATAAATCAGAAAAAACATATAAACAACTGACCGTTTGTCCGATTGACTTGAAATTTGGTATGCAGTGTCTTGGCCCAACGGGCCATCTATGTCTAGAAGGATATTGGCGTATCTAAAAAAAAATGGCCGCCATTGGCCAATGAAGTTTAAGCACCTATTAGACAAGGTTAACGGAGGCCAATCGGAACGAAACTCGTCGGGCATGTTCAACTCGTGGCCAAAGAGGTCTGTAAGAGTTTTGAAAGAAATCGGCCACTAGTTGGCGCTAACGAGTTTTATGGCTCTGTAATCACGTGGCGTTGCACAAATCCCCACAATTTGCATATCATTTGATAGATCTCCTCATGCTGAACAACTTTGCCTCTAGAACTAATGCTGTCAATTGAATTGTTCATTAATTATACGCAATTACGTGAAAAACCTACTTTTGCGAACTAGTCCCTGGTTTTTCGTCCGATCGGAACCAGACCAGTCTAGAACAATTCTCTGGACTCTCTAGATCAATAATTATTAAAAAAAAGTTGAACTTTTGCATTTGGGTGGCTATAACAGGGTCATTTAAAAAAGGGGCGTGTCAAAATACACTCAAAAGCCTCTAAATCCTAAAAAAAAAATCAGAACTTCACGAAAATTGGTGGGCATATGTGAAATAACATCATTAACATGCATGGAAAATTTTATGGAGATCGGACCATAGGTGGCGCTATAACTGTTAAAAAGCTTTTAAACCGTATATGTCCTATGGTAAATTGCCTGTATTGGCTGTAAATGGTGTTTTCCCATCTATGATGTCAGTGGTTAAATGCTTGCTAAATAAATCTTAATGTCTTTTAACGTTAATGTGCTTAAAGGCCTGAAAGGCCTTAAAAGCTTGAACACCGACAAATGCTGCTTGCAGCTTTAATTATTATTATTATTATTATTATTCTCCTGTAAAACGCATCGAGCAGCCCAAACCGTAAGTGCTAGAGACTTGAAACTTTGCCACAAGGTAGTACAAAAATCGAGGAGAGGTTATCAAATTATGAGCCCGATTGGCCTATAGGTGGCGCTATAGCAATCAATTGCGCGAAACTGCTCATAACTCCTAGACCGTATGTCGTAGACTCAAGTGTCTTATATCATTGGAAAGCTGACCACCTGACGTAAAAAATGTATATCTCCGATTTCATTTCCGGTATGCAAATTTTTCCGCCATTTTGAATTTTGTCAAAAATCTACTTTTGCAAACTAGTCCCTGGTTTTTTGCCCGATCGGAACCAAACCAGTGCAGAAATGTTCTCTGGAGTCTGAAGATCAATAATGATCGAAAAAAAGTTGAATTTTCAAATCGGGCTCGCTAGGGGGCGCAAAATGAACGTTGTGGGAGGAGCCTATTTGACTAAAATGCCTATAACTCGAGAAGTAAATGAGATAGCTTCACCAAACTTGGTACACATGTGTAGGAGGTCAATCTGAGGTCACGATAAAAAAAAACGCGTCGATTGGCCACATGGTGGCGCTATAACACAGAAAAAACATATAAACACCTGACCGTTTGTCCGATTGACTTAAAATTTGGTATGCAGTGTCTTGGCCCAAGGCCCCATGTATGTGTAAAAGGATATTGGCGTATCTCAAAAAACATGGCCGCCATTGGCCAATGAAGTTGAACCACCTATTAGACAAGGTTAACGGAGGCCAATCAGAACGAAACTCGGTGGGCGTGTTCAACTCATGGCCCCAGAGGTCTGTAAGAGTTTTGAAAGAAATCGGACACTAGTTGGCGCTAACGAGTTTTAAGGCTCTGTAATCACGTGGTGTTACAAATATCGTCACAATATGCATATCATTTGATAGATCTCCTCATGGTGAACATATTTGCCTCAAGAACCAATGCTGTCAATCAAATCGTTCATTAAATATTCGCAATTACGTTAAAAACCTACTTTTGCGAACTAGTCCCTGGTTTTTTCGCCCGATCGGAACCAGACCAGTCTAGGACAAATCTCTGGACTCTCTAGATCAATAATTATCGAAAAAAAGTTAAACTTTTGCATTTGGGTGGCTGTAACAGGGTCATTTAAAAAAATGGGCGTGGCAAATTACACTCAAAAGCCTATAAATCCTAAACAAAAACTCAAAACTTCACAGAAATTGGTAGGCATATGTGTCATAACATGCTGAAGAAGCACGCCGAGTTTCATGGAGATCGGACCATATGTGGCGCTATAACTGTTAAAAAGCTTTGAAAACCATGTATTCCCTATGGTGACTTGCCTGTATTGGCTGTAAATGGTATTTTCCATCTCTGTAATCACGTGGTGTTAAAAACATCCACATAATATGCATATATTTTGATAGATCTCCTCATACTGAACAAC
Source organism: Phoxinus dragarum (assembly GCA_033366665.1). Classification (NCBI taxonomy): domain Eukaryota; kingdom Metazoa; phylum Chordata; class Actinopteri; order Cypriniformes; family Leuciscidae; genus Phoxinus; species Phoxinus dragarum. The sequence goes on along the minus strand of JARPMJ010001504.1, from coordinate 149,302 downwards.
TTTGCCTCAAGAACCACTACTGTCAATAAAATTGTTCATTAAATATTTGCTATTATGTTAAAAAGCTACTTTTGCAAACTAGTCATATTGACATAAGTGGTTTAATACTGCCCCCCTTCTGGTCACTTGGTCATACTACTCACTAATATTGTTCTATAATTCATATTTAGACTTTATAAAATCACTATTTTAACATTTACAATCACATTTTGACAAAATTCATCTATTGGAGTATTACTATTGACAATTGTATCACACTGAGAAATGGGAATTGTGGAAGTGAAAGTGAAACGGAGGCCGCCATTTAGGCCACGCCCCCCCGCAGTACAAATTCACTCATAACTCGAAAACGGAAAGTCGTTGCGCGCTCAAATTTTGATGGTAAGGTCCTCTCCAGGCTCTTAATCGAAATCTATTGTCGCGGAGCTCAGGAACGCCCCCCCCCCCGCGAATGTCGAATTCGCGAGACCTCCGAATTTGAACGGCTGTAACTCCCGAACCAGACCACCCCAATCCTTGTGGAATAGCTTGTTGGAAAGGGCCCGTCCCCGCCTAGCTTCGATTCGATTTTGGTGCAATTTGGCCCGGGCATTCCCGAGATATAAGCCAAAAAAGGATTGCATTTGAACGGGAATAACTCCCGGCCCCAATCGCCCACCAACACCAGGATGGTCTCATTACACAGGGCCACTCGAGCACTATCTAAGCTCCGATTTTCAGATTTATTTGCCTTCTCGTTCCCGAAATATAAGTGAAAAAACAAATTTCCATTCATTCATTCACTTCAACTGTAAGATGGAGGCTGCAATAACACTGTCGTCCACTAGAGAGAGCAGCAGGATTATATTTGTAATCTTTTTATCAGCTTTCAGCATTGACTAACAAACAAATGCTTAAAGCTATATCTTTGTTATTTTGATGGACGTGTAATGTGTGTAAGCATGCATAATGGAGTTAACATGGAAAAACTGGTTTGGTTTAGTGCAAAATACTGGTAAAAATCAAGACTTGTAAAAGTACATATTAAAAGACTATTAATAAGTAGAATGTCCAGCAGAGGGCAGTAGAAGACCACTTATTGGCTCACTTTCATTTTACATGTATATATTTAGACACTAAAAAATCCCTTACATAACGATTAGCCTACTATTATAACACAATCATATTTTGTCAGAGTTTATCACTTCATTTGTTCTGATGCTTCACATTATTGCTAGCAACGTGGTAAATCATGGTAAATAACGCTAGAAACATGGTAAATCACAGTAAATAGGGTAAATCATGCTAGAATGTGGTGTATCATGGTTAATCATCCTGTAACATGGTAAATCATCCTGTAACATGGTAAATCAAGGTAAACAAAGATAAATCATGGTAAACTATGGTAAATCACGCTAGAATCATATTAAATCAAACTAGAATGTATTCAATTGTTGTAAATCATGCTAGAACAAGGTAAATCATGGTGAATCATACTAGAACTTGGTATATCATGGAAAACTATGGTAAATCATACTGGAACATGGTAAGTCATGGTAAATCATGGTGAATCATACTAGAACATAGTAAATCATTATAAATCATCCTAGAACATGGTAAATCATGGTAAACTTTGATAAATCATGGTAAACTATGGTAAATCATGCTAAATGTATGGTAAATTGTAAATCATGGTAAATGGACTTTTCTATCTATTATGTCAGTGGTTAAAAGCTTGCTAAATACAACTTAATGTCTTAAATGCTTTAATGTGCTCAAAGGCCTTAAAGGCTTGAACACCGATAAATGCTGCTTGCAGCTTTAATTTTACTTTATTATTGCAATCATAAACACATTGGTTTGTAGCGCAAATAGTTATTCATCATTTACTTGTGTGGCTAATAAATCGGAAGCCTCACACAAATTCACAGTAAATGGCTTGCTTCTGCGTTACAAAATAAAGTAGACAGGTTTTGTCGAATTGTGACAAGTTCTTCCACATACATGAATACACAAACACAATTATTTTGCATAGCAAGTCAACCAATAATTGCAAGTGATGTGTGGTGTTCTGTATGCAGTGATTGTGTGTGCATGTGTTTGTCTCTGTCGCCCCCTATAGGCTGGTCTAAAGCATCACTGCAGGAGTGGGGCTCTTACATGAGACTGGCCATTCCCAGCACGCTCATGCTCTGTTTTGAGTGGTGGGTCTATGAGATCGGAGGTTTTCTTGCAGGTGTGTGGATGTGTGAGGAAGTTTGAGTATGCGTTGTCTTGTGTTTCTGATTAAATTAAATGAGTAGTTGCCAATTTATCTAACAGAAAATATTTCTATTGGTCTTCAACCTGAAGTGCCACTGAAATCATGTTAAATCCCTGACAATTAATGCTTTGTTAATTACTATTTTGTTATTGCACTGATACAAGATCCCAGGTGGAAGTGCAGTGCACAAATGTTTGATGGCTTACATAAATTGCCTAACTACTGTATGTTTCAGTGCAATGCCACAATCAGAGAAGAACACTCTCATTTCACACATAATTAAATAACATCCATCCCTCTTCTCATTTATTGTCAGGAATGCTCGGGGAGGTGGATCTTGGTGCTCAACATGTGTTGCTGGAGGTGGGGGCCATTACTTACATGGTAAGACAGTGTTGTGTAGCGTTGACCTCACAATAGACTTTCAGACATTACTGCCAAAAGGCGACACAAATCATGTATTTATCGTTAGTGTGAATATTTGCATGTTTTAATAAACATATTTCATGTTTAGTTTCCATTAGGTGTGCATGCAGCCGCTTGTGTGCGTGTGGGAAACGCGCTGGGAGCTGGAGACACTAACAGGGCCCTGATCACCAGTAAAGTGACTCTCGTGATCTCCGGTTAGTAGACTATGGAAATACCCACATAGTGCTTAAAATTAAGCTAAACTCATTCCCCGACATTGAAAGAAATTTCCGTCATTTATGAGACAGCGCTTCCCTGCCATTGACGGAAATTTCCGGATTTCCATGTTGTCACTGTTTTTCGGTAGGGGGCGCTATTACACATCTTCTTAAAAGAGTACTACATCTCCTGATAAAAAACACGGGCGAAGAAGCAGAAACAAGCGATAGCACAAGCATATGCATATATAAAGTAACACGATCATCAACATTAAACAGTATATAAACTGAATAATGAATGAAATGTCGACCCAGGACGAGCTACAGGACTGTGAAGCTTTGGGTGTGTTGATGGACGTGATCCAATCCATCTATGATTTGATCATCGTTCTGAATCCGATCCAGACATGGTCTTTGACAAAAACGCGATCTTTTTGCTCAAAATGTGGCTTTTTTAATATAACTTGCCCACATCACATTCAAATGTAGATTATTTTTTTTATTATTATTCGTTTTTAAATCAGAGGGTCTGTTTTTTCAAAATATTCTGGAGGCCATGAAAATTTTGTGAAAAGGATAAAAAATGCTGGCAGTGGCTGCTGGCAACTTTTAAAAAAACTAAATGTTGGTTGGGAAAGAGTTGATGATAAATATATGGCTTATAAGTATTCCTATAAAAGTTGTGAGGTATATCCGAGTAAAACAGCTTTTCGAAAATCCCCTGATTTTGTCAATTGGGAATTGATTGGATGTTTGTTTGGTTGCGGTTTGCTATTGGTCAATCTCATGTGAGTGACAGGTTGTCCCGCCTTCACATGAGTAAACACTTCACTAGAGAAGAGAGAGCTAGATTGAGGGGAATTTTGATGTCATGGTGACATTACACAACTGGTGGCAGTGATTTTTCACACAGGTGTCACCAGTGTTGGGAAGTAACTAGCTACATGTAATGGCGTTACATAATTTAATTAGAAAAAAGTAACTGAAATCCATTACAGTTACTGATAAAAAATGTGTAATTAAATTACAGTTACTTTGTTAACGATTACAGGGGACTACATTTCAGAAAAATATTAATTTGTTGCTTTGTCTGTTTTTGATGTGCATGGTATCTCCTGCCATTTAAAGGCCTTCTAAGCAATGCTATTCTAATAAAAATGCATTCCGGTGCTGGAAATGTAAAAATAATTTCATCCAGAAATCAGAAAATGGCGCAAATATAACAGTTCAGTGCAAAATATATTTTTCAACAATTAAAATGCTATCGACATTGAAGGTTTCAATGTCAAACCTGAGGAAGCATCTGTAGGTATGAAACTTAGCCTATAGTTAACTGTTAGCAGTCATTAAATAAAGCAGGAAAGGCATTGCTTACTCCCGCCTGCCACACCATGTGTATTCAAGGCAGATTTTAGCTCTGTATTGCTTGGTGCATGTCCAGTAGTTTAAACATGTTCATCTCCATTCATTCATTACAAATTAGCTAGTCTGTTAGCTAGCTAAAGACATCTATTCAAGTTCCTATTTGGGTTTATATGCTTAATTGGTTTCCCCAAGGCATTGTTATATGCCATTGTTTCCTGTCATAGCTGTGCAAAGAGTTGATTTCAAAAACAGTTTCATAGCTATTAAGCCATTGCTTGTTATGATTTTAAATCTGTTTTAACCTCAGAATGAAGTAAAAAGAGGTGCTAAAGTCTGATTTTGTGATGGCTGCAATAATTAAATTAGTAGAATCTTAATTCAAGTAGGCCTAATGAAGGATTTTGAAAGTCTAACATCAGTATTGACTATTACTGTAAGGTTAACCCTGCCTGGTTTGAATGTTTGAAAATGATTAAAGGGACACGCCGACGTTTTGGGACTTTAGCTTATTCATCGTATCCTCCTAGAGTTAGATAAGTCCACATACCCTTTTCATCTCCGTGCGTGCAGTAACTCTGTCTGACGCACCCACCGCTAGCCTAGCTTAGCACAAAGACTGGAGGAACTATATTCTCAGAAGGCGAAGCACTGCTACTTCTGCGGAGTGATTAGCGCAACACTCTGAGCGAACTCTCTGCTCTTCACCACGGGGCTTCTCTGGTGTTGCGATCAAATCACTCCGCAGAAGTAGCAGTGCTTCGCCTTCTGAGAATATAGTTCCCAGTATGTATACGGTTAGAAGATGGCTGTGTCTCATGTGACCTTGTTATTTGTACACGCTGTGACTACAAATCACAACATGTAAATAGGAAAATGTTGGCGCTACTTTGTCACTTATTTGGAGCAGTATGCTAGCTGGAGCCGTTTACCTCCAGTCTTTGTGCTAAGCTAGGCTAGCGGTGGGTGTGTCAGACAGAGTTACGGCACGCACGGAGATGAAAATGGTATGTATGGACTTATCTAACTCTGGGGGATACGGTGAATAAGCTAAAGTCCCAAAAAGTCGGCGTGTTCCTTTTACAGTTGAAAACATTCATTAGAGATTTAGAAGAGTATTCATATGTAATCAGTTATAGTACTTTAATAAAGTATTGTCATTTAAATAATTACACTACTTATTGCATTATAAACAGTGTAACTTGTAATCTGTAACCTATTACTTTTCTAAACACTGGGTGTCATACAGATGTCAATGAAAAAGGGAGGGAGATTACAAGTACACATTAACTTTTACAAAAATAAAGCGTGCAAGGATAAATCAAAATAAAAACGGCAATATTCCATAAAAAAATAATTAAGTTTGATTTCATGGTGAACATATAATAGGTATCTAGAAGAAAATATCATTTAAACCTTTGCATTGCAGGAGTTTTGGCTGTTTTACAGGGAATCGGGATGGGTTGCTCAAAGTCAGTAGTGGGCTACATCTTTACCTCTGATGAGTAGGTTTTTTTCCACTGTATCGAACTGTATACACATGTATTGGATTATGATAAAACAGAGATTATTATGGATTTATCATGTGATATTATATGGTATCATGATCTCATTTTCTGCTTCAGAAATAACAAATAAAAACACTGCTAATAGAGCGATTAGAGTGAAGTGTTTCTTCTATTGTTTTGCAGTTCTCACTTCTTGATTTAATCTAACAGGAGCATAGTCAAGATTGTCTCGGAAACTCTCACCCTGTACGTCTTCCTGCAGTTTTTTGATGCTCTTGTGGTAGGTTTGAAACGTTTTAACATTTGCATTCGTTTAAAGGATGGCAGCACAAATGAATCATTGGTGGCATTATGCTATCACTTCTAATGCATAATGATAGTTTTCTTTCATCATTATATGACTCTACTGTAGTGATAATGTCACAATTAGACTATCAGTTTACTAGGGAATGAAACCTGGTTCTGTGAAAAGACGTAATTCACTGATTACTGTGAAGTGTCTGGTTCATATCTGTAAGACAGACTGATTGTGTTGTGTTTTTGTGTTTTAGTGTGTGTCTTCAGGGATTCTTCTGGGCGCTGGGAAGCAGAAGATAGCAGCACTGTCCAACTTGATCTGTTACTACTGCATTGGGTTACCAGTGGGAATATCACTGATGTTTCTGGCCGAGCTCAGGATACTTGGTACACCTTTTCTCATGTCCTGATTTTGCCAAGTTAGATGCGCTCCTTGGTCAACATATTTTGTTGATGCAGGAACAACATTTAGTCCTAACCATATCCCTACCCCTAAACCTAACCCTACCCATAAGTTATCCCTAAAATCAAAGTGAAATTATAGATGAATAACACTGATTGTCTAAACTTGACATAATCTGTAAACTTGTCCCTTAAATCTGATTGGTTGATTGAAATGTTGTTCCAGGATTCAACAAAGATGTTGAAAATATGAATGAAAAAACTAATGTCAAGCCATTAAAGATCTTTAATTTTATTTATATATGCGACAACCCTAATTTTGATAATAATACAACACTATTATGATCAATTACAGCATTCCCTTGATTTGTGTCACTGTTCAAATGTTTCTTTAGCTCAAATCAACATATTAAATGATTTCTAAAGGATCATGTGACTAGAGTAATGATGCTATAAATTAAGCTTTTACCATCACAGGCATAAATTACAATTTTAAAATATATTTAAATAGAAAGCAGTTATTTTAAATTGTAATATTATTGTTTTTAATGTATTTTAGGTCAAATAAATGCAGCTTTGGCAAAAAGACTTCTTTCAAAAACATTTAAAAATTCTTACCGACCCCAAACTTCTAAACATTATACTGTATATGCACTGAAGATATTAATCTAACAAACCCATCAAAACCCATTTTGTAATAATTATAATAAAGTAATCAATTTATGTTTTTCTATAAAACTCATTTCAAATTTATTAAGCGCATCTAAACTTGTGATTTTTTAAAGATTTTTAAATAAACATTTTGACAAATTCCTCACCCTCATTTTGTTAAAAATCCATAAGACTTTTATTAATCTTCTAAAAAGAACTGTAGATATTTTTAATTATAGGTAATTACGTAATTGATGACAGATTTATTTTTTATTTTTGGGTGAATTAACCCTTTAATGCAGATTGAGATCTCTGGTCATAGTATGTTTTCTCTTCAATCCAGCCATGTAATAAAATTCAGGTTGCATTTGTTACCTGTTCTAAGCCTGAAGCACATTCTCATTCTCATTTCCCACTCATTCAGGTCTGTGGCTTGGCCTCTTGATTTGTGTCATTATTCAAACCTGTTTCTTCACCACTCTCATCTTCAAGCTCGACTGGAAGAAAGCGACAGAGCAGGTGAGACATGAGAAATTAAACTCACATGGTCAAGCCAAGCTGCCATCCTGAAAGTGCTGTTGAAAGTGTTTGATAATGTTGACTAATATCTTCCTTAGGCCCTGAAACGTGCAGGCAAACATGCAAAAGTAGTGTGTGTCCAAAAGGCGCCGTCCATAGGACAGTCAGTCACCTTCATAGTTTCTGAAGGGCAGGACAGCGCGGAGCAAACACCTGATTTTGGAGCTTCAGCAAGTATACCTGAACCTTGGGATGACATAACTGGAAACAAAGTAATTTCTACATTGATGACGTCTGTCCTGAAATATAAAACTATTCTCAAATACCTGTGGTGATAACTTTTATTTATTTAATTCTTTTGCTACTTTAGGCCCAGCTAACAAGTAATAGCTCTGAAGCGGCTGGCTATGTACAAGTTAGTACCCAGGAGCAGGGTAAACCAGTGATGGAGAGTGAATCTGGAGAAGCTCGACCTAAAGTCTTGCTCTCTACGAACCAGCTTGTGCTTAGACGGGGACTCACACTGTTGACCACCGTCCTCATCCTGATAGCTGGAATCGCTGTGCATGTAGCTTGTCCTCTTCCGGAAAGTCAGAGCAACCTAACAATGGATTCCAATATTTTTTCCACCCTTAACACCTTCCTCAACACCACAGCAAGCTCACTCTAACTTGATCCATCTTACCAAGGCCCCAATAAAAAAATAAAAAAAAAGGTTGGGACCGCGACTTGGTCAATCCATCCAATCTATAAAAGGAGGGCATAAGCGAATCAGCCAATACCGGCAAAATGATATTTGTCAGTATTATTTAAGAGAAAAAAAAAAAAAACATCTCTGCCAGCTCGTAGGCTTACAGAAGGGGATTTCTCTAAATGTACAATATGGACAAATTTTCTGGGACAGTCTCCAGCCCAACTGTCTAGGCCAAAATACAGCTGAATAAGACTACTGAGAAGAGCAGTACTTAATGTGCAGTATATATTCTTTCATTTCTTAGTGAAAAGATTTTACATTTTAAACAGTTTTTTTTATATATATGGTTATATGATGCAGATTATAAGGTTGTAGTTTTCCTTGTTAATGTATTTATCATATCAAAGTAAAGCACAAAGTGAAATACTATTGAAAACATTCTTTACAAATTTCTTTTAGGCAAGCATTTAAAGCTACACTATGCAATTTTTGATTAAAAAAAAGAAAATAACAATGTGCAAATACACAATCGCCCGTGCATGTCACATCATATCCATACTCCGGCTGCGTTGATGTGTATATATTAATTTGTCCATTTGCTCTGAGATGATGTCCTTGAACCACATTCATTCATGCAGGGGAGCAATATATGTAAAGAAATAATTGATGACGGGCCGTTGAATTATTAGAAAAATAATGCACACCCGAGCTGGTAATGCAGCATGACCCGAAGCGGATCGATTTTTACACCTCGAGTGTGCATTCATTTTCAATAATTCAACTGCCCAAAATCAATTATTCTGCTTATACTACGGTTACCGCACCTCAAAACATTGTTTAGATGATGTACTTCAAGATATTTGTCAGGTTTTTGTCCTTAAAACGCTCTTGTGTGTTGGACTAATTTCTTGCGCATTTAATCCCAAGCCTCATTTGCTAATTCCAAAACGTAATTTCAGAAGTAGTTACTCAGGCTTGAGCCACTGATAGCAGAGAAATGCAGTTATTAAAACAGTTATGAGAAAGAGAGAGAGATAGCATGTGTGAATTACCTCAGTCTGTGTGTCTCTTAACAGTTTGGCAGTTCGTCACTACTAATAGTGAAACTGTAAGTTTATCTGCTCCAAGAACAGCGGCGTTATTACCTCGCTAGTGAGAAATGTCATGGTTGTCAAAGTTGTTAAACTATTTTACTGATGAAATCGTCAGAGCAGCGCTGACAACACGTTTCTGTGAGTGTGTGTCTGTATGTGTGTGTGTTTAAGTGGGAGAGAGAGCGGGAGAAAGAGTATGTGCTTTCCGTACTTAATAAAATGTAATTTTGTGGCAAAGACATGGAAATAATTTGTCACTTGATTTACTAGGCTTTTTTGTTTTTTGCCGACAGACCAGAAAACAGTCATTCTTTAGTTGTCACCATCTTTATTTTAACCTCTGCCCTCCACCCAGGACACACCCCTTAAAGCCCCATGCATATTACTCCCAGTTTCAGTTCTCCTTTAACCTTCCCTCTTAAAGCAAAGGGAACCTTCCGACATGCATGTATGACTGGAGCCACCTGGTGGTCAATGTGGATTTTATGTTCACCTGGGAGGCATCCCATCCCATACATGTTTTGTAATCTTTTTCTAGGATAAGGTTCAATTGAATTTATATTCATTCAAAACCTGGTGATAACACAGCTGTTGCCTTTCTTGAACACTTCTGAGATAAATAATATGGATGTCTCAAATTGTTCTCCGTCTCAACACTGATAAGACTTTAGGTTATGCTGATTGGTTCACCTCACCAAATACAGAAAGCTGGTCCTTGAACCCTAAATGTGGATGGATCTGCTCTTGAGCTTCAAAGAAAATTTGATGCAAATGTAACATTCGATCCCCATGTCCAGTATACTGTTAAAACTTAATCTCAGAAACATTGCAAGACTGTGCCCCATGTTATCTTTTTCTGTGGCTGAAAAACTGATTAATACATTTGTTTTTTATCGCATCGATAATTGTAATGCTCTGCTCGCTGCGGTCTCTAAATCTACCATAAACAAATTGCAATACGTACAAAACTCCTCAAAAGAATCCTGACAAGGACCAGGACAAGTGAGCACATCGCTCCAATCTTAGTCCTTGCACTGGCTCCCTGTCAGGTTTCGCATAGATTTAAAAATTCCAAATGCTTGCCTTGCATGGTTTAGCGCCACAATATCTGTCTGAACTTTTAACGGGCTACACCCCAAGACGTGATCTTCGCTTCTCAGATTCTGGCTTTTTAACGGTTCCTTCACCTTGTTTATGCTCTATGGGTGAGCAGGCCTTTTCTTCTTTGGCTCCAAAATTTAGGGAATTCTCTTCCCACTGAGATTAGACATGCTGAATCTTTTAGTGTTTTTAAATCTTCTCTTAAAAAATACTTTATTTATTATTTATTTTATTATTATTTAATAATAATAATAATAATTGCACACATTAGAATGTTCGTCAACCAGTCAAATTCAAGCATTCAGCAGCGCAATAGTGTAGATAGATAGATAGATAGATAGATAGATAGATAGATAGATAGATAGATAGATAGCTGCATACATACTTATTAGGGGTGTAACAGCCCGGTCTCACCCCAAAACGTCATATACTGATGGGTCTTGACCATACGTCAACATACGACGAAAAGGGTACCCCTATACCGTCAATATGAGACGCAGACATAAGCGCACCAGCAGCGCCTCCTAGCGGTACCCTAACGCATACCTAAACCCAACCATACCCGAATCGTCACACATGGACGTTAAAGGGTACCCTTTTCGTCGTATGTTGCCGTATGGTCAAGACCCGTCAGTATGTGACGTTTTGGGGTGAGACTGTGTTAGTAATAACAAGTAAACACAATAATAAGCTAATGTGAATATTTTGAAATGAAGAAATATTTATTGTGCTCATCTGAGAAATGTAATGAGCACTTCATTTAACACAATCTCACCAGCTAGTATAAGCAGCATGAAGAAAACCGCTAGTCCTCGACGAACAACCAGCTGTTTGGTGGTCAATACCGCCCCAACTGTGACCTTTGTGCCAGCGTCTGTTATTCCTCCTCCTTCTCCTTTACTGAGTCCTTCAGGTCTGTGCTTGCATCTGTCTGGCCTTCTTCAGTGTGCTGGGACTCTTCTGGCACATCTGTATAATAATTGGTCAACATAAGGTAAAATTCATGATGAAAGAAACATGTTTTTTTGTTCATCATTAAGGTCATCAGATACCACAGACAGAAAGTACCTTCTGTGCAGCCCTTATTTTCCATAGCGTAAGATTCATCTTTGGTCTCAGGGGCTTGAACACCTGCTCTGATCAAGGCCTGAAAATAAGAAGATAAAGAATAAAATAATCATCTGTACAAATAGACTATGGATGAGGAAAAATGTCCCACCTCTTGAGTCGCCTTTTTCCAGTCCAGTTTGCAAATGAGGACGATGAAGACAAAAGATTGTGTGAAAGCAGATACAAAAAATCCAGTCCACAAACCTAGCAGGAGAGAACAAGATTAATTATTAGATTAAATAGGTTGATTATTGAAGGTGTTAAGCGTTAATATTTGAAATGTTTCAACACTTTTAAATAATTTACCAACTATGCCCATGCCGAGAGGAAACATCAATGACACTCCAATTGGGAATCCCACAAAATAATATCCCACAATGTTAGAAAGAGCACCTAGCAGCTGCTTTCCTGCACCTCTGATAATACCACCTGTAATGCCCTTCAGACAGAAAAACAAACCTTAGTTTGACTATTATCAAGAGGACATTATCAGACATCCACAATATCTAAAGTGAATATCTAAAAAAAAAGAAAAAAAGAAACTGAAACTGGAAAATCATATTTTTCCTTCTAAAAGTAAGTGTATACTGTATTACAGATGTTTAGAGGGGTCATGACATGAGAAACCAAATTTGCCTTGATCTTTTGGTATATAAGAGGTCTTTGTACCATTAAAACGTCCTGCAAGTTTCATAGCTTAAGACGTCCTCCCCATTATAAACGAATCATTTATTTAATCAAGCACTAAATACAGCTCGTTCTGGATCCATGGTAAGAAGTGACGTCACGGTACGAAGTGACGTACCAGCGTTTGCATATGACCGCCTCCAGGCACAAGACAACTACGCTCATTTCGTATCATTGTCGCGCCCGCGCGCTGCGCGCCTCACAAGTGTTCAGTCGACGGACAGCGAGTGGGTCTGTGTACAGGGAAATTACGATGCCACGCAGATGTGCTGTTCCTGGCTGTGGACAAACAACATCTTTGAATACGCTGCGAAAGATCCAGTCGTCAGGGAAAAATGGATGCACTTTATTTTTTGCGGACGTCTCAGTCACGGCAGTGTTAATTTAAGCGTTTGTTCTATACATTTGAAGGATGACTGTTTTGAGCTTTGCCAGAAAACTGTTGCTCAAAGATAAGTCCGTGCCGTCTATTCTGGGCTCAACATCGACGACGCAAACTGTAAGTAATGTATTTAAAACTTTAAACTACTTTTTAAATACGCTGAAAGATCCAGTCGTCAGGGAAAAATGGATGCACTTTATTTTTTGCGGACGTCCCAGTCACGGCAGTGTTCTATACATTTAAGGATGACTGTTTTGAGGAAAAAATCCCAATATGATGCTTGGCTTTGCCAGAAAACTGTTGCTCAAAGATAAGTCCGTGCCGACTATTCTGGGCTCAATAACGACGACGCAAACTTACTTTTTACCATGGCTAATATAAACACATTTGTATAAGAGAATCTTGAAAATATGTCGCCTTTCTAGTAGGCCTACATGTGATAGAAAATTTAAAATGTTGCCTTTATCAATGCTGTATCTTCAAAGATGGCCTGTCTGTGCATGCATTTTTGTCCGTGGTACACCCTATAATTTCATTGGAATTAGTTAAATAATGTTAAACTGTTAGCAAATTAAGCTATAGGATAATTATGCAACTAATCCGTTTTCAAGTGTCTCGGGTTAAATTTTTTTTATTAATTCAAAAAAGTTTCACTTTCCATGTGGACACGGGCTGATCCAGTCTTCGTTGTTGTGGTGATGGTTCATTTTCCTCTGATTCCGGCTCAAACATAATAAGGTTTTATCATTGCAAGAGCCATCGCTTCGCATGCATCAACCGCTATTAAACAGTTCCGCCGAATCCGCAAATGTTCTGGCTGGGGGCGTTAATAATTGATGCATAGGCACTGACGTTAGCCAATCACAACAGTGGGCGTTAACACTGAACTCTTAAAGGGGAAACACCCCCAAAACAGACTGTTTGAATCAGAGGATGAGAAACAGGGTGGGAAAAGGTCATAAATCACTACATTTTAAAAGTTTTTTGTAAAAAAAACTATAGTAATACTATAATTGCACCTAAGGGAACATAATAATAATAAATAAAAAAACATGTCATGACCCCTTTTAGATATAAATAAAGATAACCAGAATGAAATAAAAGTAATTTAAAAAAGTAGAAAGTGTAAATATTATGTGATTTTGTTTTCAAAAATGTATTTCTCTCTCTAACTTTCACAAACATTCAGACAGATCAGAATCAAAACACAAAAAAAAATCACAAGCCTACCACAATGACATCAAATATATGAAAGAAGCTGTACATGATCATGACCTCTGATACTCTGAGCACTATTTCCCTTTGAGAGAGAGAGAGAGAGAGAAACACACAAGACACACCTTCTAATCAAACAATAGACTGCTCTGGTTCCAGGCTATTCCAGCATGAGAGGCGGACACGCTAACACTGATGCTAAAGACCACAGCCCAGCATCAGTCGCTAACGCACGTGAGGCCATGCAGGGGAGTGAGGTTTACTCGCACAGTTCTCACTAGCTGGCCTCCATTACAAGATATACAATTTACCATTACACAAGCAAGGAATTGTCTTACATATAAAATGGTATGATGTTTAATGCATAATCAAATCTGAACAGTAGGTCTCTTACTCTACTTACTCGTCTGTGGTAAAGATGTATCCAACAATATCACTGGTAGTTCCAATAAAGGTTGCGACTACACAGGATGCAAGTACTAGAAAAAACAACAGAGAAACCTAAACAAATAGGTATTCAATTCTTCGTTGTAACATTTTTGTCTTTTAAATTTTTTAAATTAATATTTTAGATTTCAAATATTCTTGGGAAACAATTAGGAATTTAAGGATTGGTTAAAAGCGCATTCCCCACCATTTTCGCCAGCGAATATAATATTGTAGGCCTACATCATGACTCATATAAAATGCAAAGTACAAATAGGCTACGTTACTGTCCTTAAGTAGAGTTTTTGTACAGTTTTACTTTACTAGGGTATATTTTTGTTGACTTCTACTTTAACTTTAATACACATTACAGAGAAAATCGATACTTTTACTCTGATACATTCGGCCAGACCCAATTTCGTTAATTTGCAGCTGCAAATTGCAAAAAATAATAAGCAATATTTTCTTATCGATCATAGTGATATCCAGTTCACAAATTAATCTTTTGATCAGTTCGGTTAATTTGAATTTGTCAAACTGGTTTCGCAAAGAGAATTAAGATTTGTTTTGCAAATCACAAATCTAAATCTTGAGAAATGCAAGCACACAGAGCAATGCGTAATGGCTCTCTAATAGCGATCTGAATTGAAGACGCTATTCATGTAAGTTTTATTCTGTGTTTATCAAGGTAAATAAGTTTTAGGCATAAATAAACAATTTAAAATTGTGATTACGTGCGATATGATTCTGAAGTTATGTGTGATAAGATATGTAAACGAACTCTCCCACAGGGGATAGTGATGAAAAATATGAAAAGCTTGTTCTTCTATGTAAACATGCATAGATGAACATATTTACCCGTTGTACCTCCTTATTTACACTGTCCTGTAGCTTTTATCTGTATCTGTCCTGTATTTTTTAAGAGACTACAGGCATAGTATGAACTAATTAATTAATCCTACTACAGTTTTATCTCTATATAGTTTCCTTTACATTGTTGTATTGTGGATCACAGTCCATTTGTAGTAGGACACTCTCATTTGAATCGTTCAGTTCTTGAGGTATAGAGTACCCAATTTTCTGTTATTTACTTCATGTCGTTCCCAACATGTATATGCATTATTTATTTATTTATTTTTATTTTTTATTTTTTTGTCATTACAAAGTCACTGGGGTTTAGTGTTGTTTTGTCCCCTTTCACTTTCATTGTATTGAAAGAATGGTTGTTCTGCAGATGAAGAAATTCATACAGGTTTGGAACAACATGAGGGTCAGTAAATGATAGAATAAAAAAAAATGTGTGGATTGGACGATCCCTTTAAAAACTCTTACATACCCTTCCACAGAATCTCAGCTAGGTTCCCATTGTTATCATCACCTGTGCCATTATTCGTAACATTTACAGGTACTTTTAATATCAGTTACTTAAATATTTTTACTTAAGTATTTTTTTTTATGAGCAACTTTAATTTCCATTATGGTATTTTCTACATGCTCCATCGTCATAGGCCTTGCTCCAATGTTTACCAACAGTATCACAACTCTTACTTACATACATTCTAATCCTGATTTTGAAAAAGAAAAACCGTGCCAACTGGTCATGCAGGAACAGCATCTATAATCATTTTTAGAAGAGTTTTTGGTTGAATTAATGAGCAAATCACATACGTCCACAGACTAAAGACACTTTGCCGGACAGCTTTGCTTGTTTGGCGTTTCCAGCTCCAAGAGCATTTCCCACCCTCACACTGGCTGCCACTGCAAATCCCAGAGGAAACTGAAAAATTAGGATAATACATACATTTAATCACAAAAACGTCTCAGGTTACGTATGTAACCCTGGTTCCCTGAGAGGGAACGAGACGCTGCGTTGAGACGCGGTGGGAACGCCTTGCGTGATTGCGTCGTGAAGCACATGTGTAATCAATCCAGTGGAAACGGGAGACGTCATGGGCGGGTGACGTCACCGACCAGGAAGCTATATAGCACTCCCGCGATCAGAGAATCACTAGCTTTAAAAAAGCCTGAAGCAAGATGATCACAGGTATGCAGGGAGTATGGCAAAGCAACGCAGCGTCTCGTTCCCTCTCAGGGAACCAGGGTTACATACGTAACCTGAGACGTTCCCTTTCAAGGGAACTCGAGCTGCGTTGAGACGCGGTGGGAACCCTATACCCACGACGCCATATGACAAATGCCTGTTGTGTACCAGGTGCAAATCCAAGTACGTGCAGGCCTCAGCCTCATGTACCACGGAGAAGATGAAATAAGGATCTCTCCTCAGAGATAACCCAGCAAAGAAACATTCATTGCAGAAATCAAGTACTGTACCATAGGGCAGATAGCAAGATTCAGAAGGTGTTCTCCGCACCTGGCAGAGAACCGTTTACATTTCAATGCATATTCAGTCTTCTCGTGGAGGGAGCTCTAGACTGGAGTATGGTCTCCACGACCTCAGTCGAGAGACCTGAATCTATGAGCTGGGCCCCCTCAGAGGCTGAGCCCACAGCATCCATGAATCCAGATGAGGGTAACTCCCGGGAGCAAAGATATCGGGAAATGCATACAGGTGTAGCCTCGACCACACCTAATACATCGCATCCAGTCCAAGCGGAGCTGGATGCGTCAGGATAACCACAAAGGCAAAGTTTTAACCGAAGTTCTCCCAAAGAAGCTCCACCACCTCGGGGTGAAGTCTCCATTTTCCGGGCCTCAGCCCTGCCTCAACAGGATATCTGCTCTGATATACGAGACCATCAGTGTGCTGTCCAGAAGGATCAGGCACATGGTGACCTCTCGGTTCTGACAGGAAGTATTGAGATTCTAGGAATACCGCCATCACTTCTAGCCAATTATGTGCCAAATGAGATGGTCCTGCCAAAGACCCTTCGCAGAGTGACCACTCATGATCACCCCCCACTTGTGAGGGAAGCATCCGTCGATAGCATAAGCGTCGACAAGAAGCCCCCAACACTGGGCCTGGGCGAGGAACCAAGGTTCTTTCACATGACCGAGGCACGTAGGCATAGCCGCGTGACCTTGATCATGCAAAAATGGATTTCCCCTCGGAGAAACCCCTTGGTCCTGAGCCAACACTGCAGGGGTCTCATGTACAGAAGGCCAAAAGTAATTACGTTGGACGCAGCTGCCATGAGACCCAACAGTCTGAAACTGTTCCACAGTGAGTGACTGGCCTAGTTTTACCCCCTTTACAGCGAATCCTATATAACACCTGGAAAAATGGTCCTCTGAGCTGGGAGGAGCACACTCTTCTTGGCGTTGAGTCGCAACCCCAACATCTTTAAATGAGACAGAACGACATCTCGATGCCGAACTGCCATCTGCTCAAATTGAGTTAGGATCAACCAATCGTCGATAGTATAATACGCAAATGCGCTGGAGTCCAGAGGAGCCAGAGCTGCATCCATGCATATTGTAAAGGTGTGGGGTGATAAACCTAGGCCGAATAGAAGAACCCGATACTGGTATGCTTCGCCCCCGAAAGCAAACCTCAGGAACCTCCTGTGATGAGGATGGATAGATAAACGTCCTTCAAGTCTATTGTGACAGACCAGCCCTCGGGCTGAATCTGTGACACAATCATATTAGCGTAAGCATACTATGAACATGAGATTCTGAAACCTGCTGTTTAATAGACGCAGGTCTAGAATAGGACGCAACCCTTCATCCTCTTTCAGAACAATGAAGTAGCAGCTGTAAAACCCTGACTGTCTGCTGGGAGGAGGAACCCCTTCTATAGCTCCTTTTTGCAAAAGTGTCAGCACTTCCTGCTCCATAACCAGAGCCTGCTCGAGGTCCACCACTGTGGGGAGGACCCCTAGAAATCTGGGCGGACGAGAACCGAACTGAATTCTGAACCCTTTTCTATAGTGTGCAGGACCCACTGAGAAATATGTGGCAGTAGTTTCCACGCTGCCAGAAATTCTGCTAAGGGCACCAGTCTCTCGAGACTGGCCTCTGGATTTGGTTGAACAGTCACTTCAGTGCCCTGAAGCGGCGAACTGGCAGGGAACAACCGAACTGACCGTTCTACGACCCTCCTCGGAGGATCGTTTGGGGACGCTGACACCTCGGTGCCCTGAACGGAGGACCGGCAGGGAACAACCCAACTGGCAGCGCTGCGACCCTCCTCAAAGAGTCGCACCCCAGAGGTCGCCGAGGAGAAACGATTTCTCAAAACCGTCCCTGCCCCGGGGGAACCTTCAGAAGCCTGATAGCCTCAGCGTCAGGACTTCTTGTCTAAGTTTTATGAGAGATAACGACAGTCCTCAGATCTTGCCTACCTCTATCTTAGTTCCAACGACCCTCCTCGGAGGATCGTTGGAAAAAGCAGGCACCTCGGCACCCTGAAACGGCGAACCGGCAGGGAAACCGAACTGACCGCTCTACAACCCTCCTCGGAGGATCGTTTGGGGACGCTGACACCTCGGTGCCCTGAACAGAGGACCGGCAGGGAACAACCGAACTGGCAGCGCTGCGACCCTCCTCAGAGAGTCGCACCCCAGAGGGCGCCGAGGAGAAACGATTTCTCAAAACCGTTCCTGCCCCGGAGGAACCCTCAGAAGCCTGATAGCCTCAGCGTCAGGACTTCTCTTCTAAGTTTATTAGAGATAACGACAGTCCTCAGATCTTGCCTACCTCTAACTATCTCAGTTCCAACGACCCTCCTCGGAGGATCGTTGGAAAAAGCAGGCACCTCGGCGCCCTGAAACGGCGAACCGGCAGGGAAACCGAACTGACTGCTCTACGACCCTCCTCGGAGGATCGTTTGGGGACGCTGACACCTCGGTGTCCTGAAACGGCGAACCGGCAGGAGAACCGAACTGGCAGCGTTGCGACCCTCCTCAGAGAGTCACACCCCAGAGGGCGCCGAGGAGAAACGATTTCTCAAAACCGTCCCTACCCCGGAGGGGACCACCCTCAGAAGCCTGCAGCCTCAGCGTCAGGGCTTCTTCTTCCAGCTATATTAGAGATAAAACAGTTCTCAGATCTTGCATATCTCTAACTGGCTAGACAGCGACCGCCACCCAGGTCCCTCTCGATTGTGGATGAGGCCGAATGGCGACGCTCTATTTTGCAGCACTTTATGCTGCGAGGAGCTTAGTAGGCTGAGACTGCTCCCGCCCAGCAGACTCAGGAACATTAGATCGGTGAGGAAGACACCTCTGGAACGCCGCTGGATAGTTTATATCTTCATTTTGTTGAAAGCGAAGCGTTCAGAGAACAGACATAAATATATATTTTTTTTCCATACATCAGAAAAACTTATATCACTCCGTGGCCACCAGCAGGAAACAACCGAACTGGCAGCGCTGCGACCCTCCTCAGAGAGTCGCCCCCCAGAGGACGCCGAGGAGAAACGATTTCTCGAAACCCGCCCCTCCCCTATATAGTTTATCTGTTGCGCGACGCAATTCTCGAATAGCGTCAGTGCTGACATCCTCACATTCATCCATGTTTTTATATAGTTTACCCACCAATGCTGCCTAATAATATTTATCTATTATTTATGATGGCTGGTGGATAACGTCGGGGTAATGATGACGCCGACTCGGGAGAGAGATAGCTAGTAAGCGTCTCTTTAACCCGAGGCACTGTCATACTATGATATTTAATACCCAAAACATTACTTTAGTAGAAATTTTTGGGGATAAACACATAAAATAGAAACCGGTTTATTCCAAAATCTCAACTCCTCAGTGTGGAGATAGGGAAAAAACGGCAATCCCCGACGAGGAGGCTGAGATATAGAGATTTAATTATATTCTCACTCAGATAATGTTCAGCTGGCCAGAAAACATTTAACTAGGCAATCAGCACAAAATAAAACCTCCTTTTATAAGCTCCTCTTTATACAACAGAGTTATGAGCTGAATTATTCATTGAAAACTCACAAGCTTTGTTCATAATATACGTATACACATATATCCTTTAATTTTTTTCTTTTTCTTTTTTCACACTAACGATACCAATTCCTCGGAACTGGAGATCGCAGCACGATAGGCACTGGAACTAACACGTGTGGCAGAGATAGGGCGCGCCCGTCTCAAACCTCGCTGTTAGATCCATTTGCGCGATCCCCGAGATGCACGTCGCCGCTGTGCCTCGGCAGCAGCGGGACTCGCGCCTCAGGGAGCGCGCGCAACCGAACCGTCCTCCTCGAAGGACACCCGGCGGGAGTGAGTTGAAACAGACAACCTCTGCAATACTCAGTCAGTCCCCTCGAGAACTGACTGGGTAAGCAAAACTCCCAAACAAGCAACACAAAGCTGATGCGCGTCCCCACCCGAGATAAAACGAGGGTAGGGAACAACACAACGTTTTGAATTATTGTTTCTCCATAATATCTAGATACTGAGACAAACAGACAATAAATAGACAAGGACAGTATTACACAGATCGCACTTGCTGAAGGCAACAAAGCTAGTGATTCTCTGATCGCGGGAGTGCTATATAGCTTCCTGGTTGGTGACGTCACCCGCCCATGACGTCACCCGTTTCCATTGGATTGATTACACATGTGCTTCACGACGCAATCACGCAAGGCGTTCCCACCGCGTCTCAACGCAGCTCGAGTTCCCTTGAAAGGGAACCTACTTTAAATAAAGGATTCAAATATAATTTATCACAAATGTTCAGAAACACAACTTATTGCTGTTTTGATATGGTTCTACTTTTATCTCAAGTCATCTACTTTTATTTCAACAGCAATGATTTTTTTTATCAGTTTTTCACTTGTACAATGAAAATTTACATGCATTTTGGGGTAAATTTAATCTAAATTATAGGAGAGATTAAGGCTGTGGATGAAAATGTAACTTGAAGTTTGACCTCACACAAGCTCCCGTGAGCTTTCCACTCCTTCCCGATCTGCATGATGAGGTCGAGAAGGCAAGGAATAGACCGTATTCTGATAGTTACAGAACTATCTCGCAGGTGGGCAGGCATCGACCTTGAAAGCTCCGGCCCTGCCTGCCATGCCATTAAAGAACACCTCACGCTTGAATGGCAGGGCATACGCTGCAGAAAATCAGGCTGGTGCTTCACTGCATACCATGACAGTGCTGCAAGCTTACCAAGCCAATCTGCTGAAAGACTTGGATCAGGGTCAGGGTCTATCTCCTGATGCGGTGTCCGAGTTGTGCCGAACCATAGATCTGGCTCTCCGCTCCACCAGGCAGACCGCCGCCGCGGTTGGAAGATCGATGGCGGCGACGGAGAGATACCTGTGGGTGAACCTGGCTGACATCGGGGAGAAAGAGAAGGGCTTTCTCCTCGATGCCCCGGTCTAGCCATCTGAACTTTTTTCGGCACTCCCGTAGAGGAAGTGGTTGAGAAGTTCAGAGAGGCAAGGGCGTGCTCAGCGGCATTTAAATCATGCATACCGCGCCGATCAGAGTCTGCGCCCAGGCAGCCAGGGGACCCTAGTCCGTCTCAGGGTGAGAGCTGGAGACAGGGCCAGAGGGCTCCCTTCTGCATTAGGCTAATAATGTGAGTCATAGGCCCTATGACCTCCACAAACTGCCTAGGCGGTCCTCTTGATCCTAGAGTAGAAGCGATATGCTGTGTTACAGTTTCCTAGCGGTGTTTGGCACAGACAAATAGCCAGGCGTTGCAGGCCTTTTCCTCGGAAGGCCTCCCCTGTGGTTGTCACCTGAGCATTGCCAGGCTTCCTGGCAAGCACTATGCTGAAGCCGCCACTCTCTAGAGTTTTGATAGTAGCATTATCTAGCCTGTGGTTCTTAGAACAGACTCATCTGTGAAAGCTCCTTGGATTTTAACCATCAGGGTTTAGTGGTTAGGCCTCTTATGTGGAATGTATTCCTGCTGAGGCCTTTGCTCCTCCAGAGCTTAGCTCAGACACCAACCTGTCTTGGAGCTAGAGTCAGGTAATTGTTCAGTTCTCTACCCTTGAGTGCTTGTCTCGGGTCAGGCTAATATTAAACCCCCCTTGAATAAGGGTACGTTTATTTTTTAGAACACTTCGCACCCAGAGTTCTGAAGCCTTCTTGTGCCCTGCACCAATGATGCTCAGGTTGAGCCGATTTAGTACTCACTCCTATTTAGGATGGTGTGGAGTACGCTCCCTTAGAGCTCAAACACTTGCCCCGAGCGCATGCCTGTGTCATTCTGGAGTAGTAGGTCCTGCATTTGGGGGCCTCCTCGACAGTTCGGTTGCATGAGATCATATGCTCCCCTTGCTTTAAGGGTAAAAGGAGCTAAGCTAAGTACATTGCTTGTGTTGGCAGTGTGAGCGAGTATCCCAAGCCCAGCAGACCTCTGGTGGCTAGTTCTGCTAGAAATTGACGTGCTGCCAAGTAGTGGGCCCTCACAGGCCACCTTGAAACTAATGAGTAGCCTGATTCCCTGGTATGGCACAGATTGAGGTTGGGTTGTAGGCCTCACATGAGCCTCCTGACATGATAAGAGGATATCTTTAGGAAACAGACTAGAATAGGTATCAGGGCTAGAATAGGTATGAGGGCAGACCGGGTCAGCCTCCCTGGTGGCTATGGGGGTTGACATATTGTCCTCTCCATACTCCTTAAAGAATATCCCTTCTCAGGAAAGATGTTGGTTCCAAGTCCTTGAGCGGCCTTTGAAGCTTGATGAGGCCTCCGCTTATCTGAGCCAGATAGTGATATGCCATGATGAGTTCGGCCCTCTGGGGGCCGACTTGATAATCAGTGTGTTGGTTGAGGTTAGCTTCCTCTCTCTAGAGAGTCTCTCTAAGTTGAATCCACCGCTCTACTGAACTCTTTTTGGCATGATAGCTCGGGCAGTGGCCATAGGGAGTATTGTCACTGACAGTCTAAAGTGTGGACAGAAGGGGTGAGTGGTTTTGGCACTTCTACTGGAAGCTGCCATTATTGTGAAACTTTAATCTCAGCCATTGTTTTGGCATGCACTCCCCTCAGCATGGAGGCGCGGATATTTCGTTCCCCATAAGCGTCTCAGTGCAAGTGCAAGTGCAACGCAGTGCAAGTTCCCTTTCGAAAGGGAACGTCTCAGGTTACGACTGTAACCCTTGTTCCCTGAGAACAGGGAATGAGACACTGTGTCTCGTTGCCATGCATGCCTTCGGGCTACCTGCACAGTCCCTTCAGACGAGAAGTTGATGACATGTTCTCTAGGTACAGCCTATGACATCATACTAGTGCGACCAGGAAGTATATAAGGGGTTATATACTCTCCTGGTCGCACTAGTATGATGTCATAGGCTGTCGCTGGTCAATACGATTGCCTTTATTTGACAGATGCTTCAGATACCAGTCAGGTTGAGGCGTTCCCCATAAGTGTATTAGGACGCAGTGTCTCGTTTCCTGTTCTTGTTCACCTCTTTTTCCAGGCAGAAGATAACAAAATATTTGTTAATGGTACACAAAACTGTTAAAACAAAAGAAAGAAAGAAAAAAAAAAACATCTAAAAGGACTCTTTGTAGTCTTGGCTGAATATGGAATAACAGAAATGTAACACATATTAGTTACACAGTTCTGTCAACAGGTTCCAATTTCAGTTTATCTTTCATTTAAATGTAATGCTAATACCTTGACCCATTGACCAGCAAACAGCTGGTGTTGTTCGGTTTTAGAAGATCCTCAAACCAGTACAGTTGTAATATATTCATGAAACCAAGGAACCGTTGAAAAACATACCATAAACGCAATAGTGGCCAGCTCATACACAATAGACTGGGCCCCCAGCTCAGCCTCACTGATGAGGCCTACAATGACAAAAAACACCACAACAAATATAATGTATTCATGATACAAACAAAATTGAATTATATAAAAACTCAGACAAATTGCAAACCTGCCAGGAATCCACCAATCTCATATGCCCACCACTGTACACAAAGCATAAGCATGCTGGGAAGAGCCAAGCGAATGAATGGACCCCATTCCTGCAGACAGTCACGAGACCAGCCTAATGCGAGACAGAGAGAGATGTAACAGATGGAGACCTAGAAGTGCTTGCATGGGACTATAATTGATGTAAAGTAATTAGTTTCATTAGTTTCCTATAATGACAAGTGGTGATCGGAAAAAACAAACAATAATCAAGTTATAGCAAATAATTATCATTAGAAGATATCAGCATGTTTTTCAGCAATAAATAAATAAATTAAACTGATGTCATCACTCATCAGCAACATTTCATTGAACTACTTTCTGGTAATAGATAGATAGATAGAGAGATAGATAGATAGATAGATAGATAGATAGATAGATAGATAGATAGATAGATAGATAGATAGATAGATAGATAGATAGATAGATAGATAGATAGATAGATAGATACCATCCCAGGTGGCTTTATGAAGGTCCTTCCAGCGAATATAGATAAAGAGAAGCACAGCCAAGGAATACTGGAAATGGTGTTTGCAGCAGCAGATCCACTGTGAGTTAATAAGACAGTCCAATAAATCATTTGACCTTTTAAGTAACTGCTGAAATAACCCAGCAGTGTACACTTATCACAATCCTTCACAATGAGTAAAAACAACAAACCAAGTTCCTAAATATGAGATAATCTGAATCTAGACAGGTTCTTACGCCACACCAAGATCTAGCAGATGAAGGAAGATGTAGTTTATTAAAACGTCGAGGATGTTCCTGCTACTCCTGTGATGACCTGAGGCCAAATAATACCCTAAACATATATACAATCAAAAACAGACCATCAGGACTTCAGCAATATATACATACAAACAAGATCAAGAAAAAGAATAAGAAGAGGTTAAGATAAATGCAATAAATGCAGCCTGAGGATGCCAACAAAAACAGTATTTAAAAAAAATAATTGGATGGAAAAATAAACTTTCTTATGCACATTTCACCTTTCTACATTATTAATAATTATTAGTTAGTTACGGAGGAATAGTTATTTACTTTATAGTTAGTAATCTTACAGGTTAATACATTTAATGTGTCACTCACAGGCAAAGCTGGCATGAATATTTTTACATAGAGTTGGGACAGACTGTTGAAAGAGAAAGAGAAACAATCACACACAGTTAAAGAAAACAGCACTTTGACTGACCATGAGATTTGCCAAAATTACAATAACGAACGGTTTAAATTTAGTTTTGAAAGCAGCTGAATAACAATAATAGGCAACTGTGAGAAACTAGACAGATACCGTATAAATGCTAACTTTCATAATACTTGCATAGAAATGATGTACTATTCACATCACAGTATGTCGACAACTATTGTTTTATCAGCAGATTAATTTAAGTTTTGCTAAACTGCCATTCAAAAGTTTTTGAAAGAAGTTCAGAGGCTGCATTTGTTTTAAATTATAGACAAACTGCAATTTAAAATAACTGTTTTCTATTTGAATATATGGTAACACTTTACAATAAGGTTCCATTTGTTAACATTAGTTAAATACATAGTTAACATGAACTAACAATGAAAAATACTTAAAAATATTAACACGAATAAACACTGTAACAATATTGCTCATTGTTAGTTAAAGTCAGTTAATGCCTTTAATGCCTTTATTGTAAAGTGTTACTGAATATAAAATAATAATAATAAAAATAAAATGTCATTTATTCCTGTGATGGCAAAGCTAAGTTTTCAGCAGCCATTACTCCAGTTTCAGTGTCACATGATCCTTCAGAAATTATTCTAATGAGCTGATTTGATCTGATTATACATACAGTATTTATATAAACATCACTTTGGATAAAATAACCTGCTTAATGAATGCATGTAAATTTAAAGCCCCCCTGTGGTGAAAATCAAGTTTTAATGGTGTATATATGCCTATGTGGTGTTTTTAATATGAAAAAATGAAGATTCTGTCATTAATTACTCACCCTCATGTCGTTCCAAACCTGTAAAACCTTTGTTCATCTTCGGAACACAAATTAAGATATTTTTGATGAAATCTGAGAGCGTTCCTTCCCTCCATTGACAGCAACGTCCTTGCAACTTTCTTGGCCAAGAAAGGTAGTTAAAACATCGTTAAAATAGTCCTTGCAAGTACAGTGGTTCAACCTTAATATTATGAAATTACCTTAATACCCCCCCCCCCCCAAAAAAAAGAACGACTATAAACGGTGCGCCTAGCGAACATGTCATCCTCTTTTCGTCTTTAGGGACTGGTCTGCTGGGTACTGAAGGAAACTATAAATTTTTTAGGAAATTATTACCTATGTCTGAGATTCTTGACACCTGTTGACACACATACCTTATGCGTTTTCTGTTTGGGTGAGGAGCACGCATGCTTAGTCCTTGAGGGGTCAGTGTGCGCAAACTGTGAGCGTTGTTCCTATAAAACATCCCGCTCTTGTCTATCTCCCTTCTAGAGGGAAGAGAGACAGTCATCTGTGCCCCGCGCCCCGTGGTTCAGGTCTTGCTTATGCTGAGTTGGAGAGGAGACTGAGATCGTGGAGATCTCAGATGGAGCTTGCTAAGGAGTTTGAGAGAGGTGTGAATCTCTCGCGTCTCTCAGCGGCGGACGAGGGTGAGCTGCTGAGAGAAGATGCATCGTCAGGCGCATCTATTGGTCCAGCAGCCAGTGCTCTGGTGGCTTCAAGCCAGGATGAGCAGGAAGCACTGAAGCGGGTGAAGATGCCGAGATGGCTGAATCGCGTATGCTGTGCTGGTGGAGGGTGCCACTCCCAGGCTTGAGATGCCATGGCAGCGCATCAGAGAGGAGACCGCTCATGGAAGGCTAGACGGGCGTTTTCTCTCTGGCCATAACCGGCCAGCTCTCGTGAGCCTTCCATTTCTTCCTGATATCTACTTTGAGATCAAGAAGGCATGTAAGCACCCATACTCGGCCTGCGTTCATCGATTTCAGCATTCTAATTATGCAAACAACGAGGAAATGCGCGAGCACGTGTATCGATGCCCCCCATTGAAAAGACATTCGCAAGCTATCTCTTTCTATGGGAAACATCGACACTGAGAGCTCCGGCCCTGCCATCTAAGCCTTTGAAAACTACATCATGTTTAAATGGCAGGGCATACGTGGCAGCAGGTCAGACTTGTGCTGCACTGCATACAATGGACTGCGTTGCCGCTCGTGCACCTCCTCCACCTAGGAGTAGGTCACTGAGATGACGTGAGTCAAGGAGGAAAAAGCAGGACCTCAGGGAAGTGATTCAGTCCAGACACGAGCACCCTGGTTCTAGCAGAGGCAGATAACATCGCCTCTTTCCTTTTTTGAGGGTGATTACAGATACCCTTTTTCCTCCTTCCCCCTCCCAAAGCAACATCAGGCCCTGAAAGGGGCTGGACCGATGGTGATAATCCATTAGTCTGATGGTCCGGCTCAAGCTCTTTGTTAGCAAGCACAGCTGTTCAATATTTCTGAAATATAGCAAATAAGAAAAAAGCAGCTCCCTGTAGCCTCACAGTTTTTGGCAGAGTGGTTGGCATTTCTTAGCCTCCTCTAGCTAATTTGGAGGAAGAACATAGTTAAGCCTTTCCCTAAAAAAAAAGAGAAAAAAAAGAGGAGGGTTAGCTGGCCTCCGTTCCCTCTAGCCCCCTATTATTCGTGAAGCTGTTACAGGGAATTTGTTTCTACTTCGTCCTAGTATATGTTAGCACATCTAGTGATAGCTGGAGTTGGGTTTTTCTGATTCAGAGGAAACCTTCTGCGAGTTGTAGCTAGAAGTAGCGGAAGGTTGTAGGCTCATCAGCATCATCAGAACTACACGCAGGGCTGAGTGCTGACTCCTCTCATTCTGAGAGTTGATATTCTGAGTCTCTGGTCTCCCAGATCTATAGATATATGGTTACATAGGATATCAGAGTAGCACGGATAGTAGGCTGAAGCCTCCTGATGGCCCTTGATCAGGAACGTGGTTAGGCCTCCTCTCACTACAGAGAGTCATTATTGAGGCCCATTATTGAGGGCTCTGACAGAGTGACAATAGTTTAGTTATACCCATGTGGGTGTTGTAGGCTTCCTCTCATCTAAGAGTCCTCATGCTGAGGCCTCCATCCTTTAGAGCTCCATGCAGGTAGAGTTAGAGAAGGACCCTCTCTCTCTCTCAAAAATAGAGAGCTGTCTTAGGCCCTTTGTTCTTTGAACTCCGTGTTGGGTATCAATCTGTCTCTAGTTTAGTGACTGTGGTCAGGTTCAATCTTGAGAAAGCGCTCATAGAGTTGAATAGATGTTTGTTGACATAAACATGCTCCGGTTGAGCTAATTGTTTCTCCTCTAATTTAGAGAGTTGTTATGTTGCTCCCAAGAGTTTCTAGTATAAGCCCGAGCATATACCCAAGACATTCTCAGGTGTTAGGCTCTCACCTAGGAAGGGAAGAGCCTCATTGATAGTTGGGCTGCTCTAAATGCAGACCCCAGCACTACCCTTGAAAAATGGTTGTCTGCAGAGTGTGTCGCTCCTGGGGCTAGTTGGATATGTCATGAACCTCTTTTCAGTCGTAGCCTCAAGTTGAGCGGGTGTAATACCTTCTAACAATTTTGTGTTAGTACTAACAGCTCCCTAGGTCTCTGATATCAGCATTGTGTCGTAAGGCCCTGCAGGTGCCTCCACGATGTTGGTTCTAAGAAGCGTTTTGGGTTGGGGTGAAGTGAAAAAAACAAACTAGAAAGGGGTGCCATGCTTTCAAATAGTTTGGGAACCACTACTCTAGGTGCCCCTTTTATACTTCCTAGTTGCACTATTGTGAAGTCATGGCTGTCGCCGGCCAATACAATTGCCGTGATTATATATATAGTACTTCAGTCACGCTGAGGCGTTCCCCAAAAGCGTCTAGGATGCAGTGTCTTGTACCCTGAATTACAGTCGTAACCCGAGACGTTCCCTATCAGTCAGTCACGTTTGACTTTACGTCAGTGACTGACGTCTTGGGATCTTGTCTGAGACGTCTTTATGGTCACGGAGGCCACCCTTGCCCCTTCATGGGAGGTGGGTGTTTGCATTCTCAACTATCTCGATGACTGGCTCATCCTGGCCCACTCACAAGATCAGTTGTGCAAGCACAGGGACTTGGTGCTCAGGCATCTCAGTCATCTGGGGCTTCAGGTCAACTTGGAAAAGAGCAAACTCTCCCCCGTGCAGAGAATCTGCAAGCGAGCAGCGTCTTGTGGTGCCATCTCAAAGAGGCACGAAATATCTTACTTGGACCTTTACCATGACTGTTCCCTGCTGGTGGAATGATCTGCCTAACTCAGCCAGAGCTGAGTCCCTAGCCATTTTTAAGAAACTGCTGAAGACGTATCTTTTTCGGCAGCACTTGATCCAGTAATACTAACACTTTCTCCTCTATTCTATCTTAAAAAAAAAAAAAACTACGTTACATTGAACTGCGAAGGGTCATAGCACTTACATACTGTTGTCCTACTGCTAGTTTATTTGCTTCTATTGTTCTCATTTGTAAGTCGCTTTGGATAAAAGCGTCTGCTAAATGAAAAAATGTAAATGTAAATGTAGAATATCTTTGCTCAGTATGAGTTGGACTCGGCTAACATGACATCACGTCTCACAAGCGAACATGCTCAGGCAGGGCTGAACTGCTTGAATTCGTTCAACGGCAAGACAGTGGTTCCACTGAAACTACTAGCATATGGTATCCGCAGCCCCGGTCACGCTGCTCAGATTGCTTCCTATGACTCTACTTTAGCACTGGTTACATGACAGAGTCCCAAGATGTGCATGGCACCATGGCACATTCCGGGTGACAATCACACCGGCCTGTTAGAAAGCTTTCAGCCTGTGATAAGACCTTGCTTTTCTACAGGCAGGAGTTCCCCTAGAACAAGTGTTCAGGCACGTTGTTGTCTTAACAGATGCCTCCAACACCAGCTGCTGCATACCACGTTTGCAACAGGCATGCTGCCTCAGACTCCTGGACAGGACCTCGACTGCAGTGGCAGTAAATTATCTCGAGAATATCAATTATCTAGAGTTTCTAGCAATATTCCTTGCCCTGTGCCGGTTCTGACCGCTGCTGCAGGGCAAGCATGTACTGGTCCGGATGGACAACACGTTTACCGCTGCGTACATCAACCGTCAAGGTGGTCTACGCTTCTGTCGCATGTTGCAACTCGCCCGCCATCTCCTCCGCAGGAGTCAGAAGCGACTCAGGTCACTTCGTGCCATTTACATTCTGGGTGAGCTCAATCATGCAGCATGACAGCTCACACTCCCGGGAGAGAGGAGACTCTACCCCCAGGTGGTCCAGCTGATTTGGAGGTGCTTCGGAGCTGCGCAGGTAGACCTGTTTGCTTCTCCAGATCACTATATGGCACCCATGTCCAGACCTCTGGAACCTCTGCATGTGGTCTCTGGACAGGATGTAGAGGACTTACAGTACATACTGTCTGGCCTACCTCCAGCGGTAGTAGACACTATCACTGCAGCTATAGCCCCCTCTTTGAGGCACGCCAATGCTTTGAAGTGAAGTCTTTTCATTGATTGGTGTTCTTCTCACCGAGAAGACCCTCATAGATGCCTGATTAGAGTTGTCCTTCCTTCCTGCAAGAAGGGCTGGAGCGAAGGCTGTCTCCCTCCACGCTGAAAGTGTATGTTGTCGCTATCGCCGCACATCACAATGCAGTAGAATGTAAGTCTGTGGGAAAGCACGACCTGGTCATTAGGTTCCAGAAAGGCGTGACTCAACCTCGCCTCATCCCCACTTGGGACCTCTCTCTGATCTTAACGGCTCTACAGAGAGCTCCCTTTAAAGCCTTTGCAGTCAGTTGAGGTTAAGATTCTGTCTCTTAAGACAGCGCTAAGAGAGCAGGGGACCTGCAGATGTCTTCAGTCAACGAAACGTACTAGGAATTCGGGCCGGCTGACTCTCACATAATCCTGAGACCCCGGCCTGGATATGTGCCCAAAGTCTCTACCACCCCTTCAGGGACCAGGTGGTGTACTTGCAAGTGCTGCCCCTGGAGGAGGCAGACCCAGGCCATGCGTTACTGTGTCCCGTTCGCGCTCTGTGACTGTACGTGGACCTCACGCAGAGCTTCAGAACTTGGAGTGTTGATTCCTCGCTGGCAGACATTTGAAACGCTGCGGACTGGGTGACACCTAATACATTTGCGAGATTCTACAATCTCTGAGAAGAGCCTATTTCTTCCCGTGTGTTGGCTACACACTAAACCTGAGCCCTATTAGGCAGGATCTACCACAGAGACCTTCCGTATGAAGCACTGGTCAGTCCGTAACTCCACATATTACCTCCCTACGGGCAGAATGTGGCCTCTGTACCACCCCTTTCCATTTGAATAGGCATGCTTTGCCAGTGTTATCCAATAGTCTTACTTTATGGGTAAGTAGGAACAGCAGTGATCAACATTTTCCATGTAAGCCCTGTCCCTTTTCCACCCTAACAGGTTTTATGTAGTGGAAGGCGCAGCGAAGGCATTTTTCTTATGGATCCAAATACGACAGTCACCGACATAATGTTGAACGTGACTGACTGATAGGGAACATCTAGATTACCTATTGTAACCCCCGTTCCCTGAGGGAGGGAATAGAGATGTTATGTCCCATCGCCACAATCCCTGTGTCCACCGCTGAGTGACAAGGCACTGGCTCGGCTCCTCAGTGAAAATATAATGAGTGAGTCCCACACGCTTCCTTATATACCCACACAGCGGGGCGTGATTTGCGTCCATTGACAAATGTCCATTGGTTTGCTCTGTACCACTTGAAGGTGATTGGGTCTCAGACGAGATCCCAATACGCCACTGACCGTGAAGTCACTGATGTAATGTCGAACTTGACTGACTAATAGACGAGCCTGAATACTTCACTCTTCCACTTCTGAGTCAGTTTCTTCTTCAAACATATATGGCTAAATTAAATCAGTATTTCCAGCGTTTACTACAGTAAAGCTGAATCAGGTAGTCCGATCTTGTGTGATTTAGTGGATGGCATCCATTCCACTGGATGCAGGGCTAATTTGCATATTAATGGTTCCGCATATACTAAATAAAGCAAGGGTGAAGATTTTAAGGTATGAAGAATTTTTTTCAAAGGTGCAAAGATGAGTTTTAAGTGATACAATTATTGACTACAAAGAGGCTTTAAGGAACTGTGGTCTCATGCGTCACATAGTGACTGTTGTCAGACCTGGCCACACTGGGACTCTGCCGGACAGCGAGCAGGATGGACTCTGTGTTGATGAGAAACGCCCAGCTGAGAATGGTTACATATTACTCCTGCAGTGTCTGGGACTAAGCTTACAAGGAATGATTTGTAAAATTAGTGATCAATTGAGTAAGTAAATGTATAAATATGGTAGATGAAAGTCTATTTTTTTGAGGGGGTCATTAAATTGACAGAGAAAATGATGAGAGGGGATCAGAATCACACAACATAGTCCTTATCCCTAAATGAACAAGTTGATAACAGTCCAGATGGCCTTATGCAGTGGCTTTATTTTAAGTAGTCCTATTATGCTATTTTACGATTTTTTTTACTATCTTGATTTTGTTTTTGTTTTGTACTAGAATAGGATTTCATGCTTTACTATTAAAAAAATGCATTGCTGTATTCTAAGTTTGTCTGCTTTTAGGAAGGCCAAACAAAAACTTTTTGACATGGCAACTGCACGCTACTAAAGCAGGTCTTCTTCATCTTCTTTAGAACAGTCTTTGTTAGCGCAGCTTAACCAGGTCTCGCCTCTTGCATATTCTGTCGGCAGTGATTATTTTAATGAGTGACATTGTGAGTTCACAAGATCCGGAAAAAATATAGTCCCAACCGTTTAATGTATTTCTTGAAAAGTGTTTTCTCTTAAAGGGATAGTTCACCCAAAAAAGAAAATGATCACATAATTTGCTCACCCTCAAGCCATCCTAGGTGTAGATGACTTTCTTCTTTCAGCCAAACACAAAAACGCTCTTCCAAACTTTATAATGGGAGTGAACGGTAACTGAGATTTTGAAGCCCAAAAAAGTCCATCCATCCATCATAGAAGTGCTCCATATGGCTCCAGGAGGTTAACAAAGTCCTTCTGAAGTGAAGGGATGCATTTTTGTAAGAAAAATATCCATCATTATAACTTATAACTTAATCACTAGCTTCCAGTAATGTCATATGACGTACAATATGATGTAGGAGTAGCGTAAGCTTAGGTGAGAGTAGACGCCTCTTGCGGTTCAAACAAATAGGACTAGACAACAAAATCAAGCTCCTCCGACATTTCTCTTGAAAAATTATCGTTTTAGACTTTTAATTCATGACCAGTGTTTTGTTTTGCTCTATCCTCTGCGCTTCCGCGCTCCTCAATACGTCATGCGCCAGGTCAGAGATCACTCTTCGGTTGGAACTCAACTGACAAGCCAGTGATTGTTTATAGAGTTATACAAATATGGATTTTTTTAATACAAAAATTAATCACTTTGTTTCAGAAGGCCTTTATTAACCCCCTGGAGCTGTATGGATTACTTTAATTATGGATGCACTTTTTTGGGCTTCAAAATCTCATATAGGCTACTCCCATAAAGCTTCTGTCACAGGCAGTTGCAGGTAAACAGATAATTATAAAATGGGAATTTCCAACACAAAGTCTTAATGACAATAGTCCAAATTTCAAGCAAACAAGATGCAACACACACATATGTGGGGAAATCTAGAATATGTATAGGTTATAATTGTGAGTTAAAAGCTAGACCCCCCCCCCCCCCCCCCCCCAAATAATAGTTTTTGTCATTTCAGTTATTTTATTAATAATGGTTATTTAATTATTCAGTACATGCACGTATATTTTTAGTATACAGCTATGTGATGGGTGTCCAGTGTGTGGCAGTAAGCCAGAAGGAAAACCCCAGAGAAAACCTAGACGAGAAAACAAGTTAGTTCATGCGAGGTTTGGAACGAGACGACGAGAATTGTGTTAGTGTTGTATAGCCTAGCTACTGGGTATCACGGAGCTGTTGTGAAGAACGATGACTGAATAAAAGAACCCAAGCAAACTATCGATTACACGCTTGTTATTTCATTCAAGTGTGCTACAAAATACTGGCGACGAGGAATGGGATCGGCGGTGCCGTTTTGAGTGAGTTATCTACGAAGACGCTGAGCATGGACATTGAGCAACGGCAAGATCAGCTGAGCGCCGCGTTGCTCCGGCTTCGGCTCGATCAGCTGCACGAGATGTGTGTGTATGCGAAACTGTCAGTGGAGGGACAAGCCAAACGGCACTCGCTGATCAGATTAATAAGTGAATCAGTAGAGAGTGTTATAGAGACGGAAGATGGTGATGTAGCCCGCCGACATGTGGAAGATTTGTTAGAGTTTTCTAGCGCGATGACGCAAAGCAGTGATCGCGCGGTACAAGATGGTGGTGGTGACGCAGACAGAAATTCGTCGGAGCTCGCGCATTTAAAGAGACAGTACACAGAATTGCAGCATCAGTTTGAGTTGTCAACAAATGTGCTGAAAAACGAAATCCAACGCCTGAGTTTGAAAGTTCCTGATGTGTCAAGTCCCCCTGTGTTTTCCCAACACCATCATGCAGTTCCTGAAGTCACCATCCGGCGTGATTTTAAGATTAATGGCCAAATTGGAGAACGGGGTCAGAAAGATAAGCTGTCATACAATAACTTGATGCACCAAATTGATGCTGGAATGAACAAGGGACACAGAGAGTCTGAGATAATTGATGCTGTGATAAGAGCAGTCAGTCCAGATATGAGCCTGCGTGATATGCTGGAGATCAAGACAGAGTTAACCCTTTCTCAGCTGCGCACAATTCTGAAAGGCCATTATAAGGAAGAAAGCTCAACAGACCTGTATCATCGACTGATAAATATCACTCAAGAGGGCCGTGAGTCACCACAAAACTTCCTATTCCGTGCCATTGAGCTGAAAGAAAGACTTTTAGCTGCTGCTCGAGAACCGGATGGAGAAGAATCGTACAGCCCTGATCTCATACAGAGAAGATTCCTGCGCGCACTAGGAACAGGGTTATCGAACGATCACATTAAGTATCAGCTTAAAACCTGC
The DNA here is from genome assembly GCA_033366665.1 of Phoxinus dragarum. Classification (NCBI taxonomy): domain Eukaryota; kingdom Metazoa; phylum Chordata; class Actinopteri; order Cypriniformes; family Leuciscidae; genus Phoxinus; species Phoxinus dragarum. Next base: position 114,011 of record JARPMJ010001504.1, on the reverse strand, counting down.
CTTGATGAACCTACAATCACAGATGAGGTTCTCATCACAGCTATGAACGAAGCTGCGAGTCTTGAGTGGGAACGACAGCAAAAGTTCAAGAAAAATGCCAACATCAAAGAAACTAAAGTCACTGAGGTTCCAGTAGAACTATGTCAAAGTCAAGAGAGAATGAGTCATGCTGTTGGGGGTAAAGAACAGTCCACACACACACAAGTAAAAAGCTTTGAAAACCCCACAGGTCATGGACAAGAAAGACTCTGAGCTCTATGAGGTCGTCAAACAGCTGAGAGAGGAGATCGGAGAAATGAGGAAAGTGATGAGTACTTACCGTCCCACGCAGCCTCGAGAAAGAAAGCGAGGATGCCGTGGGTGTCAAGAAGATGGCAGAGGTGACCAATGCGATCATTGTTTTAAATGTGGGCAAAGTGGACATCTTTCCAGAGGGTGCAGGGGACCACCTGGAGGAAAAACAGAAAGAGGACACTCAGCTAGCAGTATGATGGTAACAACTCACACAACATCCTCACTGTGGCCAGAACATCAACGGGAAATCCTGTGTGACAGTATTAAACAGCTGGAAGCTCAGGAAGCAGCAAAGCGGAAGGAGAGCTCCCAGCAGCATATCAGATCCATAACTGCTAATCAGCTGTCCACCAAACATAATGCACAGTTATTGAATTTGATCGGAGAAAAATGTATGGTGAGCTGCTTCTTTGATGGTGTAGCGACGCAAGCGCTATGGGGATACTGGCTCACAAGTCTGTCTCATGAATGAAAAGTGGAGAAAAGAACATCTCCCACACACAACACTACGCGGCCTCGAAGAGATCCTAGGTCCTGGAAGCCTCACCGGTCGAGCAGTGAATCAAACAGTGATTCCATTCGAAAGCTGGGTCGAAGTGACATTCAAGCTGGGAACAGACAAAGCCACACCATTGGAATTGGAGGTACCGGTATTGGTATGTAGTGATAATGAGGTGGCAGAGGAGCCCATCATTGGATACAATGTCATTGAGTACCTGCTGAACAGTGGTGTAGAGCGACCTACCAGTGTAAGAGACCAAAGCCATGAGTACTGCACTGTCCTGTGATTGCAAGAAAGCAGAGGTTGTGCTTAAACTTAGTGAGAAGCCAAGATGAAAGCGTTCAGCGATGGAGTTGCGAAAGTAGGAAGGTCGGTAACAAAAATTCCAGCCAAACAGGCTAGAGCTGTCAAATGTTGCATTAAGACGGGCCCTTTGTTATATGATCAAGATGCTCTCTTTGTGCCTGATGAGTGTGCGAAGTGGCCAGATGGATTGAGGGTGGAGGAAAAACATCGTCTGCCTCCAGAGAGGTACCTGTTCACGTATCTGTATTCCTGTGATCAATGATACTACTCATGACATCGACTTGCCTCCACGGGCGGTTCTGGGCCATATACAGCGAGTAAAAGCCATCTACCCTGCCGAGATGAGACCAGTGACAGCTCAGAAAAAGATTGCCTGCGCGACTGTTGCACACACCACCCAAAACCTGTTCCACAAAGATGGTGAACGAGTCAACCAATCTACAGAAAACGCAGATACTACGTTAGCGGTTCAAAGAGAAAACCTATGGGACCCTCCTGTATGCGTTGATCATCTAAAACCCGAACAGCAGCAGAAAGTGAAGCAGCTTCTAAGGGAGGAGAGTGGTGCTTTGCTCGAGATGACAGCGATGTTGGATGTATTCCATCTCTCCAGTTAAAAATTCGCCTCAATGATACCACATTCGTGAAGCACACACTGTTAAAAATTGCTGTAAAAATACAGCCAATTTCCAACAGTAAAATACTGTTATTTAAATAAACAGTTTAATCCTGTAATTTTACAGTCTATGTTCCATAAATTAATTACTTGTGGTAAATTTACAGCATTTATATGTAAACCCATTTCTTCCTGGAAAAAACAGCCGTGGACTGTAAAAAATAGCACGTGGGGGCGGGGCATCTTCACGCGGTCTATTTTTGAACAGAAGCAGTCAAGAACAGAATTGTTTCGCAACACTCCTCTGGGCTGTTTTAATGAAGGTCACTGTTCAAGGTAAGTTTATTTATTTGCTGTTATTCTATTATGTTGCTCCCCACCTGTAAATCGCCCCTTTTTACAAGGTATTTTTTGACTGCCAAGTTACTAAGCGCGAATTGCGTTTTTGTAGACAGAGCTCTCAACGGTTGAGGCATTTCGCCTGTTAATGAATGTTCTCTGAGCTCCGATTATTACGGTGAATTCTTTGCTTGGTTAAAGTTAAGTTACCATCTAGAAATTAGTTTGGCTTTCTTTTGTAGTAACCTTAACTCGATTTACATGGATTTCTGATTCTGTAGCGTTACACGATGCGAATCTTACCAGATGCATTTTATTCGCATAATATCATGCACATAAGATGGAGAATAATTACAAAAACTACTCGAAATATCCAGATCCATTATAATAATACAAATTTTGTGGTCAATTTGTTTGGTTTCCATGCAAACAATGTAAAGCTGTTAAAATCCCAAAGCAAAATAGATATAACTATATTTTTTTCGTTTTAGTGGTGCGAGTACCTGCTTTTTTGTGAGATTCACATGCACATATAGACATAGTATTAAAAAGAGATTGTGTTTGAAAGACGAGGCAGAGACGGATATTCTCGACTTTTTCGGCGCGAAACACGTTTATACAGACAGACAGTTCTCAACAGCTGGGGCATTTCACTATTCAATGTTCTCCCGTGCTCCATGCTAATGTCTTTGCTTGGTTAAAGATTTCAAAATAATTATTTTCTTTTTCTTTTTTTCTAGGAATCAGTCACTTGATGTTTTACTGAGACTGTACACAGCTAATCTTTGGTAAGTTTCACGCCATGTTGAAGATCAGATGACATTTTATGACCAATTAATGCAGAAAACCAACCAATTCCAAAAGGTTGAGGGTTCACATAGCTTTTTCCCCACTGTACTATCAAATGTACTTATTCTGCTTTAAACATTTGTTTGCACATATACCTTAACAGATCTCTATACAATACACACACACTCAATCACTTAACTATCTACTCCTTTCCGGCTAACTGGAAAAAACAATCACTTTCTTTTACACACAGCTAAACTTTCTCATCAACCCCATAATCTTTCTGTTAAAGGTATAGTTCACTTTGAAATAAAATTTTGGTATGTTTTATCTTACCTCAAGGGGCATCCAAGATGTAGGTGTCTTTGTTTCCACAGTAGTTTCAATTTTGATATTTTTAGGTCAAAACCGTTCTTGTCTGTCAGTCATATAATGCAGGTCTACGGTCACTGTCCTCAAAGAGCATGCACAGAGAAGTCTAAATTAAACAATTCCTCATCGTAAGTACACATTGATGGCCTAAGACACAAAACAAGCGGTTTGTGTGAGAAAACGAACAGTATTTATATAGTTTTTTACCTCTTGTACACAACCACGTCCAAGTGATCTGAGGGCGCGCGCTTCCTGGTGTGTGACGTGGTGCACGCTTTCTGGCTTAGTCAGTGCAAGCGCCGGAAAGAAACCATACGCAATTGTTTTCTTTTACGTCGGTTTAAACATCCCGGATAAGCGCAAGTTAGTGCCATTTCTCTTAGCCATCTTACCTACAATTCTCTGTTCTGTGTAAACAATGAATGACGTACACCGCACGAGAGATCACTTCCGGCGCACACGTCACACACCAGGAAGCGCACGCCCCTCAGATCACTTGGACGTGGTTGTGTACAAGAGGTAAAAACTATATAAATACTGTTCGTTTTCTCACACAAACCGCTTGTTTCGTGTCTTAGGCCATCAATGTGTACTCACGAGGGGAATGGTTTAATTTGGACTTCTCTGTGCATGCTCTTTGAGACAGTGACCATAGACCTGCATTATATGACTGACAGACAAGAACGGGTTGAGCTAAAAATATAAAAATTGAAACTACTGCGGAAACAAAGACACCTACATCTTGGATGCCCTTGAGGTAAGCTAAAACATACCAACATTTTATTTCAAAGTGAACTATCCCTTTAACAGAAAGATTATGTTTTTTATGTTTTTCCTCTATGCTGTAACAAACATACACCCTCATTTGCTCTCTATGATTAGCTAAAGGATTAGTTCTCTTTAAAAAAAAAAATTGCTGATAATTTGCTCACCCCCATGTCATCCAAGATGTCCATGTCTTTCTTTCTTCAGTCGAAAAGAATTAAGGTTTTGATGAAAACATTTCTCCATAATGGACTTCAATGGGTCCCAAACGGGTTCAAGGTCCAAATTACAGTTTCAGTGCAGCTTCAAAGGGCTTTAAAACGACACCAGACGATGAATCTTATCTAGTAGCGAAACGTGCGCTCATTTAAAAAATAACAATAAAGTTTACGTTTTATAAGCACAAATGCTCGCCTTGCTCTGTTCATACGCAATTACGCTGAAAAGGTCACGCTTGCCGTACCGAGTCAGTGTTTACAAATGACCATATACACATATTCAAATGTCTTTGTGTTAGTTTAATCGTTTAAAATGCCCATTTCGTGTGCGTATCCTGGGTGTTGTAATATTAAAAAGCCTAAAAGAAAATTTTCGTCAGGACAGACATTTTTGACTTTTCATAGAAGCGTGACCTTTTCAACGTAATTGCGTATCACATGACGTCACGAACGCGCATCACAGAACAGAGCAAGGCGAGCGTTTGTGCTTATAAAACTTAAACTTTTTTTATTTATTTTTTAAATGAGCGCACGTTTCGCTAGATAAGACCTTTTATGCATCGTCTGGTATCGTTTAAAGCCCTTTGGAGCTGCACTGAAACTGTCATTTGGACCTTAAACCGTTTGGGACCCATTGAAGTCCATTATATAGAGAAATGTTTTCATCAAAAACCTTAATTTCTTTTCGACTGAAGAATAAAAGGACATGGACATCTTGGATGACATCGGGGTGAGTAAATTATCAGCAAAAGTTTTTTTTAAAGTGAACTAATCCTTTAAGTATATTAAGATGATCATTGTATGTCTCTTTTAAAAGTCTTCGTAGAATATGTGATCACTAGTTTTTGCCTTGTGATTTATTTAACCACTAAGATTTTCTTGATTTTCTTTCCTCTCAGATCTGGATTTCCCTCAGACCAGATGTGTCAAAAGCTGATGTGGGACGTGTTGGCTGTTTTTTGCCTCTTGACTTCCTACGTTTTTTCACCCATTGGGTCTCTTGATTATCCTCTCAGATCCGGACTTCCTCTCAGGTCAGATCTTTCAAAAGCAGGTTTGGGATGTTTGGCAGTTTTTTGCCTCTATCAAGGATTTTTCATCCATTGGTTCTCAATGGTTTCCTCTCAGACCTGGATGCTGATGTGACATGTTGGCTGTTTTTTGTTTGTTAGTTTTTTCCTCTTTGTAAGGTTTCTTGGTTTTGCCCACTGGTTCCTCTCATTGAATTTGAAAATGTATTTTTCAAATTTGTCTGTGAAAATATTGTTAAAACCTGTGACCTGTTTTAAATAAATGGCAAATACTGTACCATAATCTATTTTTTTCGTTATTTTTTTCCATTGAGTAAAAAGTCTGTTTGGAATGTCTGTATACATTATGCTATTTATATAGGGATGTTAATAGATATCGGACAATAGGGTAAATAGAAAACAGTATTTATATTCTAACTTTTTTATACTGTAGAATTATAGCTTGAACCACAGCTGCCAGTACTGTTGTGAAATTACAGCTCAGCCGTAAAATTAAAAACTGTAGAATTACGGTAAATGGCTGGAACCACAGCTGCCAGTACTTTACTGTGAAATTACAGCATTGTTGAAACCGTAAAATTACGGTAAAGGGGCTGGAACCAAAGCTGCCAGTACTTTACTGTGAAATTACAGCATAGTTGAAACCGTAAAATTGCGGTAAAGGGCTGGAACCACAGCTGCCAGTATTTTACTGTAAATATACGGGTGAATTTTTTACAGTGCACATACATGTCTGTCCCAAAAACCACTGCGCAGAGAGGTTAAAGAATACCTGGAGGATCTGTTGAATAGGGGGTGGATTACTAAATCCAAATCACCATATTCTTCACCGGTAGTCCTGCGTGCGTAAGAAAGATGGAACTCTCCGCCTCTGCTGTGACTATCGGGAGTTAAACAAGAAATCCATTCCAGATAGACACCCAATTCCCCGCATACAGGACATGCTCGACAGCTTAGCAGGCAACACCTGGTTTTCAGTCCTTGATCAAGGCAAAGCCTATCACCAGGGGTTTGTAGAGGAATCCAGCCGACCTCTCACTGCGTTCATAAACGCCGTGGGGATTATATGAATGGGTGAGGGTCCCCTTTCGGATTGTCAAATGCACCTGCCGAATTCCAAAGGAGCATGGAGGAGTGCCTGAGAGAATTGCGTGATGAGGTATGGTCAACCATATTTAGATGATAACTTAGTTTCATTCAAAAACATTTGAGGATCATCTTCAGGGACATTAGAAAGTGCTGCAGTGTTATCAGAATCATGGTGTCAAGCTAACGCCTCGAAAATGTGAAGTGTTCCGAAATCAGGTACGATTCCTAGGGAGGCTGGTGACAAAAGATGGGTACACGATGGACCCGGCTGATATCGCTCCTGTCCAAGCACTGAAGGAAAGGACCCCTAAGACAGTTGGTGAGGTGAGAAAGTTGTTAGGATTTCTCTCCTACTACCGGTCATACATCGAAAACTTTTCCCGCAAGCACCTCTTTATATGCTGCTCGCCGAAAAGAAGACGCCAACGTGGAAAGTACAGATGAAGCGGAAAGGAAAGGGGAAAACTGGCCAAGGACAGCTTGCGTCGTCACATCCAGTCACGTGGACAGATGAACATCAAAAAGCCCTCTGTGAGTTAGTTGACTATTTATCTAATCCACTGGTGCTGGGATATCCAGATCTGGATGAACCCTTTGTACTCCATTGCGACGCTTCACAGGAAGGCCTCGCTGCGGTGCTTTATCAAAGGCAAAGAGGCAAGTTAGTGGTAATAGCGTACGGATCAAGAACCCTAACCCCTCCTGAGAAAAACTACCATCTTCACTCAGGAAAGTTGGAGTTTTTGGCCATGAAGTGGGCTATATGTGAGCGGTTCAGGGACTATGTCTATCATGCACCATCATTCATTGTGTACACGGACAATAACCCTCTCACGTATGTGATGTCAACGGCCAAGTTAAATGCCACAACGTACAGATGGGTAGCAGAACTTGCTGACTTTCGATTCACCATCAAATACCGTCCAGGAAAGTCAAATGGGGACGCGGATGGCTTGTCGCGTATGCCGCTGCATATGGAACAGTACATGAAAACCTGTTCAGAAGAAGTGCAACCTGAAGTCATGGTTAGCATAACCCAGTCAGCGGTGGTACAGAGTCAGGAGAGAGGGCCGTGGTTTTGTCCACTTACAATTGAAACAGCATTATCGGGAGAACAGGAGGAGGAGCTGTTTACTTCAGTTGCAGAGATCCCCAAGAATGTACTGAGAAAAGCCCAAGAGGAAGACCCTGAAATCAGAGAAGCTTTAGCATACCTCAAATTGAAACCGCGGCCTATGAACAGAAGTCAGGGTAAAGAGGTGCGGGGACTGATAAGGGAACGAGCAAAATTATACTTGGATGAACATGGTCTCTTGTTTCGAAAAACAGCAACCCGCCATCAGTTGGTACTCGCCTAGGAGATACCATGAGCTTGTTTATAAGGAGTTGCATCAAGACATGGGCCACCTGGGAGCAGAACGGGTGCTGAATTTAATCAGAGATCGGTTTTATTGGCCCCACATGCAAAAGGAAGTGGAACACTATGTCACACGTGTTTGTAGTTGCTTGAGAAGCAAGCGTCCAAACAAAGTGACCCGAGCTCCTCTGATAAACATCACCACCACTTACCCATTTGAGCTGGTCTCTATTGATTTTCTACATCTAGAGAAGTGTAAGGGAGGTTATGAATACATTTTAGTTGTGATGGACCACTTTACGCGCTTCGCACAGGCGTATGCATGTAGAAACAAGAGTGCCAAGGCGGCGGCTGAGAAGGTGTTCGGGGACTTTGTTTTGAAGTTTGGGTTCCCGACAAAACTGCATCACGACCAAGGCAGGGAGTTTGATAACAAGCTGTTTTCAAAGCTGCAAGAGTACAGTGGCGTGCAAAGGCTCCCACACGACACCGTATCACCCGCAGGGGAACGGTCAAGTTGAGCGGTTTAATCGAACTTTGCTAGCCATGCTGAGGACCTTACCGGAAAACGCCAAAGCCGACTGGAAGACGTCACTTGCAAAAGTTGTGAATGCATACAACTGTACGAAAAGTGAGGCGACAGGGTTTGCTCCCTATTATCTCCTGTTCGGCCGTACTCCCAGACTGCCCATTGATATCATGTTCGGTGTACCAGCAAAGGACCAAAGCCCCTCTTACCATGACTATGCTGAGGACTGGAGGAAGAGAATGACAGAAGCTTACAAGTTAGCCTCAAGAGTGTCACACAAGGAGAAGGAAAGAGGTAAAGCTTTGTATGATAAGAAAGTACACGGAGCTGAACTGATCCCTGGAAACAGAGTACTTGTGCGAAATTTCAAGGAAAAAGGTGGACCTGGGAAGCTTCGATCATTTTGGGAAGAACAAGTTTATGTCGTCACCAAGAGGAAGTACCAGGATAGTCCCGTATATGAAGTTCAACCTGAACATGGGAAAGGGAAAACAAGAATACTACACAGGAACCTGTTGTTACCGTGTGACTACTTACCGGTAGAGAGAGAATACTTACCTGGAAGACCTGAAAAAGACAACAAGAAAAGAGGCAAGACTGAAAAAACAGCGACACAGCAAAAAAATCAAAACATTCTGTGACAGTTCAGATGGTGAGGATGATTGGGAATGCCTGGTTCGAGTGCCAGTCGACAAGGAAAGTCGGAGCATCAGAAATCGTTCACAGTCAAAACCTCCAGAACCTCATTCAGAAGACACGGTGATGCTGAACGATGTAGAACCAGAGGTAGAAAATGAGCAAGTAGCAGGACGGGGAGAAGATGATGTGTCATCATCCAGAGGAGAGGCTGAAGAAACTGATGATCCCGAAGAGAGTGAAGGGGAGACTCCCTCACAACCTGCCTGCAAAAGAGTATATCCTTTGAGAAACAGAAAACAAAAAAAAATGTTTACTTACCATACTCTAGGTCAGCCTAGTATCGTAGATGGGTAAACTGCTGAATTAAATTACAGTAATGAGTTCTAGTTAAAATGTTAAGAAGTTAAATTAAGACTAAGTTCATATTTTTTTTTAGTTTTAAAGATAAATTAGTAACCATAACATTCCAGAAGAAAACACAACGTAAATTGTTTCTATGGTGCAAGGTTAGATTCCTGTTGATAAACAGTGATGGTGGTAGAAGATCATGGTGCACAATGATGTCTGCTACAAACACACTGCATGGAAAAGGAGATACATGTTGTGTGACAGTATAGCACGAGTACTAAAACTGTTGTATCACTGACTCCTACCAAAGAAATGATCTAATGGTGGATAACCAGTAATGTATTCTGAGAATGTCGGGACTACATTCTGTTTTGTAGGGGAGAATGTGGGGAAATCTAGAATATGTATAGGTTATAATTGTGAGTTAAAAGCTAGACCCCCCCCCCCCCCCCCCCCCCCAAATAATAGTTTTTTTTGTCATTTCAGTTATTTTATTAATAATGGTTATTTAATTATTCAGTACATGCACGTATATTTTTAGTATACAGCTATGTGATGGGTGTCCAGTGTGTGGCAGTAAGCCAGAAGGAAAACCCCAGAGAAAACCTAGACGAGAAAACAAGTTAGTTCACGCGAGGTTTGGAACGAGACGACGAGAATTGTGTTAGTGTTGTATAGCCTAGCTACTGGGTATCACGGAGCTGTTGTGAAGAACGATGACTGAATAAAAGAACCCAAGCAAACTATCGATTACACGCTTGTTATTTCATTCAAGTGTGCTACACATAGACGTGACCAGACACTGAATGCCAGTGAAGGAGAAACTTAAATAGTGAATACATAAGGTAACGATACACAGCTGATAAACATAACCTCATAATTACAGAAACCATGACGACCAAGTAAAGGCGGGACCTGAACAAATGAACATGAGATTAATGAAGGTACACGAAAAGTCCATGAAAACTAATTTAAAATACAATTTCTAATTTTGCACCTATAGTCAGTAATGACATCAAATGCCACATAACTGTGTGATATTTTTCCGTGATCAGTTTATAAGAAGCTAAAGTTTAGAATATTTATTTCAAATCAAGACAACAAAAAAGGGATCATAAAGTACTTTAATTTCAGTGATGGTGAACACAAAGCAATCTAACTAAACAGGCTAAGTGCTGTCACATTTACCATTGCTCAGCCAATTTACGTATGCGAAATCCAGTTATTTCAATAGGAATCAGGGAATGGGATTTCTTGAGTGGAGGTGACTTAAAATATTAATTTTAGGGGAAGCTTACACTACCAATGTATTAAAATAAATAAAATGCTGACTTTTTTTGTCACCTTATATGTCACAGTTCAGACTTTTTCTCAGAATCTTTATAACTCATAATTGCTTTATTATCGCACAACTGCGATAAATGAAGTTATAATTGTGAGATACAAACTCGCAATTGTGAGGAAAAAAAAACACAATTATTTTTTTTATTTTTAATTCCGTGGCAGAAATGAGCTTCCATTAACAACGCAATACTGACAATATAAAAAAAAAAATACGTCAAGTAACCGTTACAGCTTGTCGCTTATTTATTCTTGAAATTCAATAAAACTTTCACAATGACAGTGTGATACAATTAACACAACTAATATCAGAGAACTCAAAAAGGCTGCTTTTAATTAAAAAATAAATAGAAAAATAAATAAAACAATCATCTACCTCTCAAATATAATTTAATTTGCATAGGCACTGGTGGATTTTTAAAAACATTTTTGCATTGAAGAAAAAGCTCTGAATTTATTGTGCTCCTTTGAGAAATCCAGTGAGCACTTCATTTAACACAATCCCACCAGCTAGTATAAGCAGCATGAAGAAAACCGCTAGTCCTCGACGAACAAGCAGCTGTTTGGTGGTCAATACCGCCCCAACTGTGACCTTTGTGCCAGCGTCTGTTATTCCTCCTCCTTCTCCTTTACTGAGTCCTTCCAGGTCTGTGCTTGCATCTGTCTGGCCTTCTTCAGTGTGCTGGGACTCTTCTGGCACATCTGTACAATAATCGGTCAACATAAGGTAAAATTCATGATGACAGAAACATGTTTTTTTGTTCATCATTAAGGTCATCAGATACCACAGACAGAAAGTACCTTCTGTGCAGCCCTTATTTTCCATAGCGTAAGATTCATCTTTAGTCTCAGGGGCTTGAACACCTGCTCTTATCAAGGCCTGAAAATAAGAAGATAAAGAATAAAATAATCATCTGTACAAATAGACTATGGATGAGGAAACATGTCCCACCTCTTGAGTCGCCCTTTTCCAGTCCAGTTTGCAAATGAGGATGACGAAGAACAATGACTGTAGGAAGACACACCCAAAAAACCCAATCCACAGACCTAACAACAGAGATAAAAAACATGAGGAGATTGACTTGTTAGTTTAGGTTATTTCAGCAAAGCTGCTGAGAATGTTTCCATTTCACCACATGTTTGCAAGTCACCTACCAACTATGCCCATGCCGAGAGCAAACATCAGTGACACTCCTATTGGTAATCCCACAAAATAATATCCCACAATGTTACAGAGAGCACCTAGCAGCTGCTTTCCTGCACCTCTGACAATGCCACCTGTAATGCCCTTCAGACAGAAAACAAACCTTAGTTTGACCTCACCAATGCACCTCACAGGCATTAAAATATCACAACACACTTGTTTTTTCTCAGTTTAATTAAACTGTTCAAGAATTATTTTGCTAAAAAGGAATACAAATTTTTTTTTGTTTTGCTTTTCACCAAAATATTAAAAAACTTTCACAAAATATCATTATATTTATGCTTAAAACAAGAAAAACAATATACCCGTACTACGGTGCACATTTTAGGACATCCTCAGACCTCAACCATATGAAGACACGGCATCATGCCTCAGACTAAAAGGCTTCAGTCATTGGACAAAACGGCATCGCGCCTCAGCCTGAAAAGCTTCAGGTCTCAGGAAAAACATTGTCAGGTGTCAGGTCTCGTACAATTACAATCAAAGTCTACTTTAGACATAAAGGCATCGGGCGAAACGGACTCAGACTAAAAGGCATCGAGCGAAATGGACTCAGACTAAAAGGCATCGGGGCGAAACGGACTCAGACATAAAGGCATCGGGCGAAACGGACTCAGACTAAAAGTCATCGGGCGAAACGGCATCAGGTGGAGTTTGGAGGTTCGCATTGCCCCGCCCCATGTGACGCCACATGTACGCGGTTAATAGCTCGAAAGAATGCTTTAATTTCACAATAGTTTGCGAACACACAAGCTAGCTAGTTGAAATATGTCATCTAACTTTTTTAACGTGCAAATAAAACTCGCAAAATGCATGTTCTCTTCTGTATACAACGTAATTAGTGTAACATTTGATTACAACAAAAAAATTCTGGGTTGGTTTAAATATGTTACATATGTCAAATATGGACAAACCCAACCATCGGTTTGTCCATATATATATATATATATATATATATATGGCGTCACATGGGGCGGGGCAATGCGAACCTCCAAACTCCACCTGAGTCCGTTTCGCTCGATGCCTTTATGTCTGAGTCCGTTTCGCCCGATGCCTTTATGTCTGAGTCCGTTTCGCCCGATGCCTTTATGGCTGATGCCGGTTCGCCCGATGCCTTTATGTCTGAGTCCGTTTCGCCCGATGCCTTTATGGCTGATGCCGGTTCGCCCGATGCCTTTATGTCTGAGTCCGTTTCGCCCGATGCCTTTATGGCTGATGCCGGTTCGCCCGATGCCTTTATGTCTGAGTCCGTTTTGCCCGATGCCTTTATGGCTGATGCCGGTTCACCCGATGCCTTTATGTCTGAGTCCGTTTCCCCCGATGCCTTTATGGCTGATGCCGTTTCGCCCGATGCCTTTATGTCTGAGTCCGTTTCGCCCGATGCCTTTATGGCTGATGCCGTTTCCCCCGATGCCTTTATGTCTGAGTCCGTTTCGCCCGATGCCTTTATGGCTGATGCCGTTTCCCCCGATGCCTTTATGTCTGAGTCCGTTTCCCCCGATGCCTTTATGGCTGATGCCGTTTCGCCCGATGCCTTTATGTCTGAGTCCGTTTCGCCCGATGCCTTTATGTCTGAGTCCGTTTCGCCCGATGCCTTTATGTCTGAGTCTGTTTCGCCCGATGCCTTTATGGCTGATGCCGTTTCCCCCCGATGCCTTTATGTCTGAGTCCGTTTCGCCCGATGCCTTTATGGCTGATGCCGTTTCCCCCGATGCCTTTATGTCTGAGTCCGTTTCGCCCGATGCCTTTATGTCTGAGTCCGTTTTGCCCGATGCCTTTATTGCTGATGCCGTTTCCCCCGATGCCTTTATGTCTGAGTCCGTTTCGCCCGATGCCTTTATGGCTGATGCCGTTTCGCCCGATGCCTTTATGTCTGAGTCCGTTTCGCCCGATGCCTTTATGTCTGAGTCCGTTTCGCCCGATGCCTTTATGTCTGAGTCCGTTTCGCCTGATGCCTTTATGGCTGATGCCGTTTCCCCCCGATGCCTTTATGTCTGAGTCCGTTTCGCCCGATGCCTTTATGGCTGATGCCGTTTCCCCCGATGCCTTTATGTCTGAGTCCGTTTCGCCCGATGCCTTTATGGCTGATGCCGTTTCGCCCGATGCCTTTATGTCTGAGTCCGTTTGTACGAGACCTGACACCTGACATTGTTTTTCCTGAGACCTGAAGTTTTTCAGTCTGAGGCGCGATGCCGTTTTTGTCCAATGACTGAAGCCTTTTAGTCTGAGGCATGATGCCGTGTCTTCATATGGCTGAGGTCTGAGGATGTCCTAAAATGTACACCGTACTACGGGGATATTAAGAATCTAGAGAATTGATCTGGAATCAAGTTTATGCAATTTTGCTTCTCAAAGTAAAAAGACGATCAGATATTTGTACTTGAAAATTATCAATGCTGATCTTTTTTTTTCTAATGCAGATAATAGTTAATAAAAACTCTTACCGCAATGGCATCTAATAGATGAAAGAAGCCATACATGATCATGACGTCTGATACTCTGAGCACTATTTCCCTGTGTGAGAGCGAGAGTTCAGTACACAGATCAGATGTTAATGACTTTAAAGTTTCAACATACATGTTTACATGCACCCAATGCAATTATGATACGGTTAATATTTATTTATTGTTGTATTTTTTATTCTTTACTAGAACTGCTAGAGCTTTACTAGAGCAGTTTCTCCCATTCGATAAGTGAATCTTTGTAAATACCAAATACCCAATCTAAAATGTTATATTGCTTTTAAGTAATGTTGATCTACTTTGTAGGTACTTACTCTTCTGTGGTAAATATGTATCCAATAACATCTTTGGAACTTCCAATAATGGTTGCAACCACACAAGAAACAAGTACTAGAAAAAACACACCAGGGAAACCAAATAACACTTAACTTTACAATGATAATTAGACATAGTCATAAGTGAGATTTTTATAATTAATAATGCATGCAAATATTCTTAGAAGCTATTAGGAGTCTTATAGCAAAGCTGTTGATGAATAGATCACATACGTCCACAGACTAAAGACACTTTGGCGGACAGCTTGGCTTGTTCAGTGTTTCCAGCTCCAAGAGCATTTCCCACCCTCACACTGGCTGCCACTGCAAATCCCAGTGGAAACTGAATGACAAAAAGAAAACAATGACTTGTGCTCAAGCTAATTGGTCTACTTTAACCAAAGGATTCAAATATAATTTATCACAGATTTTGTTGTTCCTGGAGCCATTTTTAATTTGACTTTGCTCTTTTACTCACCGTTGTTTTAGAAAATGTATTTGGAAATAAAAGGCTGATGTGTTTAGTTACAATGTGTGATTTGGTTTTCACCACCCGTGCAGAGGATAACAAAAGACTATTTGCTAAAGGAAAATGAGACTAAGTACTGAATGTAGAATAACAGAAATGTAACACATATTAGTTACACAGTTCTGTCAACAGGTTCCAATTTCAGTTTATCTTTTGTATAAATGTAATGCTAATATCTTGACCTGTTGACCAGCAAACAGCTGGTGCTGCTGGGTCTGAGAAGATTCTGACACCAGAACAAGTATATAGTTTTGTTTTTGTTACAAGTTGACCTTTGTAAACCTACCATATATGCAATAGTGGCCAGCTCATACACAACAGACTGGGCTCCCAGTTCGGCCTCACTGATGAGCCCTACAATAAAAAAATACAATTCATGAAGATCTCAAATAGAATTCAAGCCACAAGGCAAATTGAATTACTGTACAAAAAAACACAGGAAGTTTGCAAACCCGCAAGGAATCCACCAATCTCATATGTCCACCACTCCACACAAAGCATGAGCATGCTGGGAAAAGCCAAGCGAATGAAGGCGCCCCATTCCTGCAGACATTCACGAGACCAGCCTAATGTGAGACAGAGATGGAGATCAGTAAGAAAGATTTGACGGTTTCAGCATTGACTTTCTATAAACTTAAAATTAACCATGACTCATCGAAAAATTTCAGTGAACTCTCCTCCACACTATCTTAAAGAGTCACATAGTTAACTACTTTCTGGTCACATATTAATAAAGAGAACAGCATGCTTTGCACCAGGACATGTTACATATTGCTCCTGTGAGTGATGTAATCATCTTTTAAATAATTATACTTTGCTAACAATTTTCAAATAAAGAAAAGTTGTTTAATTCATGGAATAAAAAAGATTCAATTATAGTAACATTTAAATATTCCAGCAACATCCATATCCAATTTTAAAATATGCAATAATCTTCTGAATCATCTAAAAAATAGCTTTAAGTGAAAATACTTTGGTTAAAATACATTTACCAGACATTCCTTGAATGTTTTAAGGTTTTAATGTAATTTTTTTATTGCACAAAGTCTTTGTGTCTCAGAATATAAACAGTACACCCTCTTGAAAACCAAGGGTTCTGGTGTTGACGTAGATAGACACTCACCATCCCAGGTGGCTTTATGCAAGCCCTTCCAACGGATGTAGACATAGAGAAACACAGCCAATGAATACTGGGAAATGGTGTTTGCAGCAGCAGATCCACTGAAAGAATAACTCCATGGAGTCATTTTGACCTTTAATTATTTTTAAGCCTCGGGTTCTTTAAAAGAATTTACAAAAAAATAAATGTGTGTCCCAATTTGCAAACTTATGCAGTTTATGCCAATTTGTAGTATAAATCGTGCAAGTAGAATTTTCAGACCGATCCGAACTCCGAGTTTTCCTTACATTGTGGCTATCAGACTCCAAAGCTGGATGACAAAATATCATTTTTAACTTTACATATTAGATGGTAGAGTACATTGTGCATAGTATAAGTGCAAAGCGTATAGTATGTCATTTGGGACACAACATAAGATCCTATGAAATGTGATAAACAGAATCTAGACAGCTTCTTACGCCACACCAAGATCTAGCAGATGAAGGAAGATGTAGTTTATTAAAGCGTTGAGGATGTTCCCTGCTACTCCTGTGATGACCTGAGGCCAAATAATACCCTAAACAAATATACAATCAAAAACAGACCCTTGTATATGCTATTTATGAACAATAAGCTCAGGCAAAATAATAATGGAGACACATTGCTTGGGTTTACCTGATTTTGAAGATACTTTCCCTGCAGCTGATACATAAAGGCAGCCTGAAAATATAAATATTTTAAAGTTATTACCTAGAATAGTTCTTTTTACTGTATAGTTACTTATAGACAGTGAATACATTACATATTTAATGTGTCACTCACAGGCAAAGCAGGCATGAATATTTTTACATAGAGTTGTGACAGACTGTTGAGAGAGAGAGAGAGAGAGAGAGAGGGAGAGTGAGAGAGAGAGAGAGAGAGAGAGAGAGGGGAGGGGGGGAACAAACAATCACACACAGTTAAAGGAACTCCACAGACACTGGCTTTAGGTCCATGTGACTGCCACATGTCCAAATTATATAACATAAAGTTATTTCGCAATACTCGCATTTACTTGTATGTTCTCTTGCATTCACAATATGTTGACAACAGATTTAATCAGCAGAAACAAGTACGTTTTGCTAAACAGAACCATAACTTAATGTGTGTTGAATGTGTCACACCTGGCCACACTGGGACTCTGCCGGACAGCCAGCAGGATGGACTCTGTGTTGATGAGAAGCGCCCAGCAGGGGAAACAGGCCAACAGGAGGATGAGAATCCCTCTCTGCAGTATCACACCCACCCGCTTCAGATTTTTACCCCCAAACGTCTGCAGGACACAATTCACTTCAAATGACATCTGAGTACAAATGACACTCACATTACTGAACATTGAGTATCATACCTGAGAGATGAGTGTATCGCATGCAGACGCCAATCCAGATCCAATGGAGATGCCAGACACATTAATAACCTGTGAGCAAAAAGGACGTATTTAAAAAGGCGATGGGTGTTTTAATGCACGCCGCTATAATAAAGTTATTTTGTGAACTCACAGCAATAGCCAGAGCGACACCGGCCAGTTCAGTTTTCCCCAAGTGTCCACAGAACACAGTGCTGATGAAGCTGATCAGAAAGATCATCAGCTGAGATATAAACTGCAAAAAAGGGGAAACGTTTTCAGGATCAAATAAAAGCCACAAGACATTTCCACTTTTTTCAGTTAAAGCTACAATATTGTATGTTTGATTTGTCATGTAGCCTACAATATTCTTGAGACAAACCTGACTAAAGAACTACAAAGTTGACAGTTAATTATTTTAGATTATTTTATCATTCAACTACGGTTTGGTTTAACTTCCAGATTTATTTCTATTTCTCAGGAGTCTCAGAAAGTGTGTCAATAATTATATTACTCCCGTCAACCAGAAAAAAAAAATTATTTTAAAGATTCATATTCATGTGTTCATGTTCTCTACAAAATCAAAGGTGTGCATTTTTATTTTTCTATTGTCAGTCAACAGTGAATAAAATATGTAAATTCAATATAATAAATATACACAATATTTGGTTATGATTGCTATATAAGCAAAGTTTAAAATCACCTTCATAAATCAATTCACAAGATTCAAACTTACCACTGGTCCAGCCAGTTTTATCAGCTCTACAATTTCTTCTTTATAATTCACTGGTAACAAACTCCGAAGTTTCTTTCGACATCCTCCACAAACAACCTGTGAACTCGATGTTGACTGAGCATCATCACTTTTCTCCTGTTTTGAGTCTCCGTTTATCTGACTCACTGTGGTAATACTGTCCATTTTCGTTATTCCTGAAGTCTTTAATTCCCACAATGCAGCTTATATTTAGTTACAGTACAGAACTACATCTGCATAAAAGACATTTCACTAAAGGTCCATTACAGGGAGACGTCTGGGTGGATCTCAAATAGAGACACTTAGTAAACTGTCTGGTAGTAAGTTTAGCCCTGCCTGCTGCTGTACTCCACGAGGTCATTACATAAACAGAAGTCACTGTGCTTGGGTCAGGTTTCATTAAAGGAACCCCAGCATTCAAAGTCAATAGAGACATCATAAGCTGTGGAACTACACTCATATCTTTTTTAATGTGCTGTAAAGCCTTTTAACAAGGTATCAGAAGTTAATGAGTCATGAGAGATTTCGCTCAATATAGCTACTGCTGATTTCATTTACTGCTGATTTGTGCTTACACAAGCCATTTCCTTACCAGCAAAGCTCATGTTGAGAGAAAACATCAGGCAAAATCTGTTGCGGAATCCCACAAAATACTATCCATATGATATCATTTTTACAATTTAGTAAAAAAGAGAAAAATTAAAATAAATTCTGGAACAATTATGAAGCACCTGGATCAAATACTTTTAGTTTTACACCTTTTCCATAACGTTTATTCTGTAGTATTTGCAGCTTTTGGGGTAAGATGCTAGCCTGGCTCGGCCCTCCTACGTACTTCCGCTCAATGTTCCTTTTTCATTCAGAACTACGTCTGGGTTTGCGGTGTATTCTTGGGTTTTCTCCGGTCCATTTTTTACCGGTCCAATCAGCGAACAGAGGGAGTGGCTGAGAATGATGACGTTGAGGTTGTGCGCTAGTTTGAGGCGTCATACGTCACGACCAAACGTTAGCGATTGGATATGGCAGATCCAGAGTGGCTCTGGGCAGATCCATAGTTTTAAACTTTAACAGAGTACCTGCCTTCAAGGAAGTTAACGCTTGTCAATGGAGAGAGGCCAGACTCTCTGTACAAATGAAATGTACGAGAGTCTGGTAGAACCAGGCTAGTTAGATGCCCACTTAAGAACAATGGGTTTACTTGTAACATTAATTGTAACATATTTAGATATAAGTTTAGCATGTGCTGGATGATGATGATGATGATGCATCAGGCAATGTGTTATTAAATGAATAGAAACATTTGATAAATTAGTTGTTAACTTATTATAACACAAAATGTCAAATATTAAAAAAGGAGTAATCTTGTTGCTAAATTAGGAGCCATCAAGAGGAAGTTTCATTTGACACTTTATGCTTTGAGCAGTTAATGAAGTAGTTGGACTCAGCACTTGTTGACATAAGTGGTCTCAGTTCAGCTAGCAGAAGAAGCATTTGTCTTTCAGAGTGACCAGCAGTTGCAGTGTGCTTGCTGCGTTTGTTGATCAAGGTCAGCAGCTGTTGCTAGTAAAGGAGGTAGAACTGCACTTCAAAGACTACTAAGATAAGATCCGTTACTTGTTAATTTAGGAGCTAATTTAGGAGCTATCCAGTGGAAGTTCCAGTTTACAAATTTTTTCACCCCTGTAGTCAATACTTATATCCTTTACAACTCATCTTTGATAGAAAACATTTATTTCCTGTGATTCCCCCCCCCCCTCCTCATGCCTTAAATTAGCTTGAATGTAATACCCTTGCTTCATTTAGATATGTGTATCCATTTAAATGCTAATTAGCCCACCTCCACTCAACACTGTAAAACCTAACAGTAATATTTACTCAATTAAATTGAGTTCACTGCACTCAAAAAATACCAAAACTTGAAGTGGCTTGAATGACTGAAACAGAATGAGACTGAAACACTCAAACTGAATGAGTTAAAGAACATTTCTAGATCCTAGAATGATAATTGAATAAAAATTGTATAGTTAAGTTAATTAATTATCAATGAAGTGATGATTGATCATTAGTGATGAACACCTGCTGTTAACAAGCAGAATCACTGAAGGAAAGAGAAACACAAGAAATACAAGGTTTATGGTCACCATGATGGAGATCAGCGTTTGCTTTAGTTGGGGTCTTGACCCTTGTACGTTTAAGTACAAGTTTTTCTTTGGCTGCTGTAATTGAGTGTTTATGAAACATTTCTTATGGCACAAAAATCAAAGAAAAGTATGTTTGAGTGATGATGGTCAAGTTTTGATGATGACAATTATCAACTAATGATTTGATTCACTGATCTCATTCAGAGTTAAATCTCTGATTATATTATTAATAGTATTTTAAACTTTTTTAAATAATTTACATGATAAGAACTAGCAATGTTATGACTATTAGATAGTGAGAAGGATTTTACAGAAAATGTGATTCATCACCAAAACCTACACAGATATCAAGATTCAGCATATGAATCTCAACAATGGTGACCATGAAAAAAAAAATTCATACTGCAATGCATGCTGGGTACTACCATAATACAAACCTTATCCATGGCTCCCAGCATGCATTGCAGCATGAGTCGTTTTTAATGGTCACCATTGTTGAGATTCATATACTGATTCTTGATGTCTGTGTAAATCAGCATGATAACAGAGATTTTAAAAATCTGATTGTAACAACAATGGGCCTTACAGCAGAATTACAGTTCTTTTATAATGAATAATACAAGTTATATATCACCTGTTTAATCAGAGATTATTATCTAGAAAAGATCAGAGAATCAAGACACCAAATGATGATTCATCATTTCATCATCAAAACACAATCACATGCTCAAATTTTCTTTTGGCTTTTTTTTGCCATAACAAATGTGTTATATAAACACTTAATTATAGCAGCTAGTGTTATAAAGTCAAGGTTCAAGAGCCCAACTAAAGCAAACACTGACCACTATCATGGTGTCTTTAAATAAAACTCAATAAATCATCTTCATCTAAACCTCATATTGTTATTGTTCATTCACAATAACAACTTCTGTAGACGCATGTTAAAAGTCAAACTGGTTAGTAATACATGAAGCTGGTAATGCTGTTTGTGGAGTTGTTCAATCCTCCTCTGCTGAGATCTTGACAGATTTAAACATGTTTTATCTTCAGTTGATTTCATCTAATGTTGTGGTTGGAAGTCAGTTGTAGTTCTTGTGTTTCTTTTTCCTTCAGTCATTCTGCATGTTAACAGCAGGTGTTCATCACTAATGCTCAATCATCTCTTAATTAATCACTTAATTAATCACTTAATTTCTTGACTGCAATATCTACTTTTAGTGAACTCAACTGAAATAATTGCAGAGTACTCATAACTATTGTTTTTATAAACTTAAATGAATTGAGGCAATCGGTTGCCTCAAATGTAATGAGTTAGTAACTGCAAGTGCCCTGAGTTCATTTAAAGTTTGTTATTTCGCTGTTTTACTCAATAAAATGAAGTTTCAGCTATATACAGTATTAAATGCAGTGTTAAAATTGAATTGTGTATTAAAAAATATTATTGTTTTAGTGAACTCGATTAAAATAAGTTCAGAGTACTCATACCTATTGTTTTTCATAAACTTAAATGAATTGAGGCAATCGGTTTCCTCAAATTAAATGAGTTAGCTTAACTTGTTGGGTTTTACAGTGAATCACACAAGCTTATACCTGATCCACTCGCTCAACTTTACTGTATAAACGCTTACACACTGGCACGTAATACTGGTTTAATTCAGCCATAGGTTTGAAGCAGAAACTGATTCAGAAGAAGAGGAGGAGTGAGCCGTGGGCCACTATTACATAAATCTCTGTCAATAAATGCAGATTGTCTGTCGTTCTCACTACACTCTAAAAAATGCTGGGTTGTTTTAAGCCAATTTTGGGTCAAATATGGACAAACCCAGCCATTGGGTAAAATTTTTCAATTGCATTTTTGATCCAACGTTTGGGTTTGTCCATATTTGACCCAAAATTGGCTTAAAACAACCCAGCATTTTTTAGAGTGTACTCTGAGGAAAGATTAAGCATGGAGCAAGATTTGTTTTCCCAATGTTATGTTACATCAGTCATTCACGCTAGAGCTCGGCTAATGTATACATTGCATGCATGCACTGTTATTGATACAGTTTCCACGTGTTCACCACAATATATTAGAAACATACTCGTAAATAAATGAGTACAAGTAAAATAATCGGTTGATGGACATGCACTTGTTAATGCTGATGGTGAGGAATTGCAACATCTCATAATGTACCTCAAACTGAGTAGCGTATCATTGAAACGTCCTGCTCGAGTCATCCTTGCGATGGAGGTTCAGGTTGAATAACTAGTTCTTCTTGTAATAAATGGAGGCCAGACCGTGCTTAACAGAACTATATAACTTTACTCTGTCATTCTCGTTGGAATAACAACACGCGACAGCATACAATCACTTCTCACTTCCCGCAATAACCCAGGACGCTCTTAAAGTGACAGCATAACATAAACAAGAACCTTCCTTAAGGTACCATAACATCTCTCCCCCCTAAGAATCAACGTTACCAACCCTTAACAGCCAAATCAGAAAATCTTTATTTTATTTTATTTTTTCTTACAGGCTATTTAACTGTTAACCCTACTAT
Source organism: Phoxinus dragarum (assembly GCA_033366665.1). Lineage (NCBI taxonomy): Eukaryota > Metazoa > Chordata > Actinopteri > Cypriniformes > Leuciscidae > Phoxinus > Phoxinus dragarum. The sequence continues at coordinate 91,046 of JARPMJ010001504.1, read as the reverse complement.
GACCTAAAGATTAAGCCTATTAGGTGCTTTCTTTTGGCGTCCTGATCTCCTTAAAGTCTCTGAAGTTTCCTCAGGAATGGTTGGAAAACTTCCTGGAGGCACAGGTGCCCCCTGTGGCACAAAGACAGCTGCTACCTCAGAGTTATCCCGTTTGTCAGCTCTTTCAACTTGATCATCACACTCCTGCTGCTCCGCCACATGACGGCTCCTCACATGATCCTGATGACGACGGACATCACGTCCATCTGACAGCCTTACTACACATGAACGGGGACCACTTTTTTTCACGACGGCTCCCGGCAACCAGCGCTGACCTCTGGTGAAATTCCTGACAAAGACCGTCTCACCTTCCCCGAAACTCTGTTCTCTTGCATTCTTGTCATGCCGAGCTTTCTGCTTCTTTTGCTGTATTCTCACTTAACTTTCTCCCCAACATCAGGATGCAGCAAATCTAGGTGAGATTTCGGTTTCCGACCCAGCAACATCTCTGCGGGCGCCAGGCCTGTAGTAGTCTGCGGAGTAATCCGATATTGGAACAGAAAAAGAGAGAAGTTAGTTTCAACATTTGCCCCTGACATCTTCTTTAAACCGTTTTTCAACGTCTGCACCGCTCTCTCAGCCAGCCCATTCGATGCTGGATGGAACGGTGCTGTCCGAATGTGTCTAATTCCATTCCTCTTGACAAATTCTTGAAAAAGCTCTCCTGTAAAGGTCGGTCCATTATCAGTTACAACTACATCCGGCAGTCCGTGTATGGAAAACACTTGGCGCAGTGTGTCAATTGTCACGGCAGCTGTAATGTTTTCCAAAATGTGTGCTTCCAGCCATTTGGTGCGAGCATCCACTATGACCAAGAACATCCGCCCCATGAAAGGACCCACAAAATCCATGTGCAGCCTGGACCAAGGCCTGTTAGGCCACTCCCAGGGCTGAAGGGAAACGGGTGGGGGCATTTTCTGGTTTTCCTGGCACTCCCTGCAGTGTTGGACCTTGTTTTCGAGATCTTGATCCATATTTGGCCACCAGACATAGGCCCTCGCTAAACTCTTTATGCGTGAAACCCCAGGATGGGCTATGTGGACCTCCTGTAAGACTTTCGCTCGCCCTGGCAGAGGCACCACCACTCTTGAACCCCATAAGATGCAACCATCCTGAACTGAAAGCTGAAAGGTTTCCATTAAAACCTAAAAAGGTTTCATCTCCGCGTCCTCAACCATGGATGGCCAACCCTGTAGCACAAATCTTTTGACTTTCGACAAGACCTTGTCCCTTTCTGTCCAAGCTTTGATCTGCTTCGCGCTCACTGGTGAGTCACTCAACTTTTCCAGCAGGAAAACAGTTTCAGGAGGCAGAGGAGTGGACACAGGGGTGTCTGGAAGTGGCAATCGGCTCAATGCATCCGCATTGGCATTCTTCTTCCCCGCTCTGTACACTATACGATATTGAGAGGCAGACAATGTCAGTGCCCACCTCTGGATACGAACTGACGCCATGGAAGGGACACTCTTATGCTCACTGAACAGGCTCATCAATGGCTCATGGTCCGTGAAAACTGTGAAGGAACAGCCATAGAGATATTGGTGAAAACGCTTCACAGCAAAAACCACAGCCAAGCCCTCTTTGTCTAGTTGAGAATAACCCTTCTCTGCTTTTGTAAGCGTCCTTGACGCAAATGCAATGGTATTCTCTGAGCCCTCCTACATTATGTGCAACAGAACGGCCCCAATGCCATATGGAGAGGCATCACACGACACTGTAAGCTCCTTCTCAGGGTCAAAATGGACTAACAGCAAAGTTAAACAGTAAAGTTTTTGACTTTGGTGAAAGCAGCCTCCTGCTCCACTCCCCACTTCCACTGGCAATCATAACAGCCGGCACAACGGGGCCAGCACAGTTGATAGCTCCGGCAAGAACTTCCCGTAATAAGTTACCATCCCCAGGAATGACTTAAGCTCAGACACATTTCCCCGCTTGCGGGCCTCCTTGATGGCCCTGACTTTTTCTGCCACTGGAAAGAGGCCATGGGCTGATATTTGATGTCCCAGGTAAGTTACACTCTCTGCCTGGAATGTACATTTGCATTGTTTTAGCCGCAGCCCTGCCTCCGACATCCTCTTGAGCACCTGGTCGAGGTTACTGAGATGCTCCTCTTCTGTCTTCCCTGTGACCAGAATGTCATCGCGGTATACTGCCACGTTTGGAATTCCCTGCAACAGGTTTTCCATTGTTCTTTTAAAAATGGCCGGGCTAGACGCCACCCCAAACACCAGCCTGTTATATTTAAACAGCCCTTTGTGAGTGTTGATCGTGACGTATTGCTTTGACTCCTCATCCAGCAGCAACTGTTGATAGGCATGACTCATATCAAGCTTAGTGAAAGTTTTGCCTCCCGCCAGCATTGAGAACAAATCTTCCACTCTTGGAATAGGGTATGTCTTTACCTTCGCGGCTTGATTGATTGTTAGCTTATAGTCTCCACAAATGCGGACTGTACCATCCTCTTTTAGCACGGGAACGATTGGGGCTGCCCAGTTTGAAAATTTAATTGGCTCAATGATACCCAGCTGCTGAAGCCTCTCAAGCTCCTTTTCCACTTTATGCTTCATTGCATATGGGACAGACCGGGGTTTAAAAAAATTAGGTGTAGCATTGGGTTCCACGCAAAGTTTCACCGTGGTGCCCCTTAGGGTGCCCAGCTCATCCTTAAACACATCTGGATACCTCGCAACCACATCCCCAGCACAAAGCCCTTTTATGAGTCTTATCTCTCCCCAGTTTAACTGAATTTTACTGAGCCAATCACGCCCCAGCAGGCTCGGCCCTGTTCCCTTGACAACGAGCAAGCGAGCTTCAGCTGCCTGGCTGCCATAGGCAATGATCACTTCCATCGCACCCATTACTGGAATGATCTCTCCTGTATACGTTCTCAATTTAATGGAAGACTCACATTATGTTGGTGTCTGCTCCTTAGTCCATAACTTCCCATTAGTCTCCTTACTGATGATTGATGCAGAAGCTCCCGTGTCAACCTCCATCTTAAGGTTTGCTCCATTCATTTGAATTGTTGCATAAAGAGGGTCTGAACGAGTTTCACTCAAGTTAAACATTGAATAGGAACATGTCTCCTCTTGTTCAGTCTCCACTATGTGATGTGTCTTTAAGTGAGGTTTCCATCTGCCCTTTGAATTTTTCCCTGTAGATTTGTTGCCTCTGCATTTCTTTGCCAAATGTCCCTTCTTGCCATAATTATGGCACACAGTGTCTTTGAATTTACAAACATTTGCAAAGTGAGCTCCCCCACATCTGTAACATTCCACTGATTTCACTTTCACAGCATTAGGCACATGAAACAGATCAGTCTGAGCACTGCCACTTACTTTCTGAATATCTTTTGCATGTAATGCTGCCGACTCCATACCTTGCACGATTTCCATTGCTTTTGTGAACGAGAGTGTCGCTTCCCCCAGCAGCCTGAATCACGTCATCGTTAATTCCGCACACGAGGCGATTACGCAGCATGTCCTCCAGCACAGCACCAAACTCACAATGTTCAGACAGCTGACGCAGCTCAGCCACAAACTTTGAAATAGACTCTCCAGTCCTACGAAAATGGCTGTGGAACTTAAAATGTTGCACAATCACTGAAGGTCTAGGGCTGTGGTGGTTCTGGACCAGGTCAATTAAATCTTTGTAAGCCAACTCTCCCGGCTTTCGCTGTGTTGCTAAGTTCCTCATGAGCTTATACGTCTTTGCTCCGCACACACTTAGCAAGATAGAGCGTTTCTTGTCTTCCTCCGTGATCTTGTTCGTGGCGAAGAAATGCTCCAGACGTATACTCTGTATACTGTATACTGTATACTCGAGCCAGTCACCATTTTCTTCCACAAATTCCCCCACAGTCCCAAACATCGCCATTTTGTCAATATAATCCGTTCAAGCAGGCTTCCTCACTCGTGCCAACCCCTACGATTCGTTAGCAGAAGTGCGTCTTTTATTCTCGTTGCCAAATATGTAATTAATGGAGACCAGGCCGTGCTTAACAGAACTGTATAACTTTACTCTCTCATTCTCGTTGGCATAACAACACGCGACAGCATACAATCACTTCTCACTTCCCGCAATAACCCAGGACGCTCTTAAAGTGACAGCATAACATAAACTAGAACCTTCCTTAAGGTACCATAACCCATTATCATAACACTACTAGTGTTTCATCATCGGACTCACGCTTGTACTGATATGGTCAAATTGTCATTGTTTGTTACTGTGTTTAGTTTACGGTGTAGGACGCCTCACGCACGCAGAGCTGTCGTTGTTATGGCAATGGGAGTTTTTGTTTTCGGCGCGTGCTGTACGCGGTAAACCAATCACAACAGACTGAGCTGTCTGGCCAATCAGAGCAGAGTAGTTTGTGGAAAAGAGGGATTTAGAGAGATTGATTCATTTAGCAAGTCGTTTGAGAATCATTGAAAATGTGGTGATGTGCAAATGTATATTATGAGAAAATTAAACAGTTTTTTGACCTTTGATGCATGTAAACCTGTTGTAAGAGACTCCAAAACAACATTAGGAAACTTTAAAATATCCTAATAATGGCCCTTTAAATATTTTTGGCTTGACTTTGGCTTGACTATGTTATAAAATAGCTAATAATGTTACACAAACCATGTTCCCATTCACCAGCTCAGAGTCAGACAGCTGCCTTCTAAGAATCTGCAACCTTAAAAATGCTTTGAGCAACTTAGAACGTCAGTGGAGAAAGGCATTTAGTTCATCATAACATTGTAATATTCATCATATACATAATTCACCTGCTATTGCTAAATGTAGCTGATTTTTCACATCAACAGAAAAATATACTGGGATAGCCTGGCTTCTCTTGAGACTCCCCTGCTTCGCAGCAGTTATGCTAAAGCTATCCCTGTGACAGGATTGGGTACAACATACTTGTTATGTAGAGATCAACAGTGATTTCAAACCGCGTTTTTGAGACTGTTGTTTGTTTCACTGCAGTTTTAAAGAGAAAACACTCAGCAATGGTGCTGACCTTGCACACATTAGAACTTGGTTTGTCTTAAAGGGGTCATCGGATGCCCATTTTCCACAAGTTGGTATGATTCTTTAGGGTGTTCATGTAAAGTTTGTAATATACTTCGGTTAAAATTCCTCAATGGTTGTGTAAAACAACACCCTTTTTACCTCTTCAAAAACGGCTTTGTTCACAGTGACCTGTTTCCGTGCATGTCTCTTTAAATGATAATGAGCAACTCCTCACCCCACCCCTCTCTTCCATGGGGGGTGTCGAATGGCTGAGGGCAGAAATATGCTAATACAGGACAGTCCATCAGTGGTCGTGGGTGGAGCATGAACATTATGACATCATAGTGCTCAGAAAATCCAAACGGCCAGATTATTGAGAGTGTTTAGACTTTTTGAGGATTAAAATGGAATGGAATGGATGGTTGTGTCCACACACTGCAAAGACACATATGCAAACCCCATATAAAAGTGAATTTTGCATTCAATGACCCATTTAAAGCAAATTAAAAACACCACACAGACATATAAACAACATTAAAAACTTGATTTTCACCTCAGGGGGTCTCTATTGAAGTAGATGTCCGCTGGCAGCGCTGAAACCACGGGAGGATGAATTAATTATCTGAAACCCCAGATAATAAGGCTTTAGAGGCCACCATACTCCTAGTGAAATGAGCTCTGACCACCTAAGGGCACGGCTGGTCAGAGGACTCATAAGCAAGATAAATAGCCTACTGTCTGCTTAGAGGCTGGACGACCTTTCTTGGGTGATCCAAAGCAGACAAATAACTGATCGGATTTTCTCCACGGAAAAGTCCGATGAACATAAGAGGTTCAGCTTTTCCTGGTCCGAAGTAGTAAACGGAGGAAGCCTGCAGCACTATAGGCCTCGGAATATTGGTTGGCACCTTAGGGACGTATCCCTGTTTAGGGTATAAGAATGCCTTGACCATGCCAGGTGCAAACTCAAGGCAGGTGGGAGAAACCGAAAGTGCCTGAACGTCTCCGACTCTTTTGAGGGTGGAAATAGATAGCAGAAAGATGGTCTTAAATGCAAGAAATTTCTCTGTAACCGAATCTAAGGGCTCAAATGGAGCCCCAGACAGGCCTTCTAGAACTATTGAATGGTCCCAAGCAGGTCTCAGGCTCAAGGTGCCACGAAGGAAACGTGTGATCAGGGGGTCTCGACCCAAATATGTACTACCCACCAGGGCGTGTAAAGCCGCAATGGCCGCCACGTAGACCTTTAGGGTGGATGGACAAAAACCTGATGCAAAGCGATCTTGCAGAAACTCAAGTACTGTACTAACTGAACAGTTAACCGGATCCCACTGACGCTGGTGACACCAAGAAGTGAAAACTCTCCTTTTCAGTGCATTTAGTTTCCTCGTAGCGGGAGCTCTGGAGCTTAAAATGGTCTCAACAACCTCGGTTGAGAGACCACTCTCTATAAGTTGGGCCCCCTCAGAGGCCAAACCCATAGTTTCCAAATCTCTGGCCGGGGGTGAAATATTGTGCCCCCTGCCTGAGACAGAAGGTCCCTCCTGATCGGGATCTCCAAGGGAGGGCTGTTGAGGAGATGAATTAGGTCCGCAAACAAAATTTGACTTGGCCAGCGTGGTGCTACTAGCAGTAAGCTTATTCCATCCTGGCGGACTCTCTCCAGAACTCCTGGGAGCAGAGCAACAGGGGAAATGCGTACAGACGTAGCCTCGGCCACGTCTGCACCATAGCATCCAGCCCCAGGGGGGCTGGGTGAGTGAGGGAAAACCAAAGTGGACAGTAGGGTTGGGAACCGAGAACCGATTTTTCTTCAGAAACGGTGCCCAGTGAATCGATTCCTTGGAACCGTTAGCATGCCTGCGTATCGATTCCGCGTATCGGTTCCGCTCGTTGCAAATGTGTCATGACGTCACACACGCGCTGCGTTGTTTTGATTCAGAACGCGGCAAACATGGCAGAGGCAGAAGTTCGACGCAGAAGTATAATGAGGCATTTAACGGGACGCCATGTTGCTTTCCGACCAGCCATCGCGTGCCGTCTCACACACATTCACTCGCACACATACGCACTCACTGCACACACACACACACTTGCGCTCACTCACTCACACAAACGCACACATGTTCACTCACACACACACGCGCGCGCACATATACACTCACTCACTAGTGCTCACACGCTATCTCGCGCTCACGCACACACTCTCGCTCACTCATAAGCGCACATACACACTCTCTCGCGCTCACACACGCACTCTCTCGCGCTCACTTACTCACACACACACACACACACACACACACACACACACACACACACACACACACACACACACACACACACACACACAAACGCACACATGCTCACTCACACACTATCTCGCGCTCACTCACACACTAGCGCACACACTCTCTCTCACTCACTCTCGCTCACTCACTCACTAGCGCACACACACTCTCTCACTCACTCTCGCTCACTCACTCACTAGCGCACACACGTTTTGCTTCAGGTTGAATCCAAATGAGCACTGTTAATATTCCAAAAGGCACAAGCTCTTCAGTCTGTGTTTTTCGTTTTTATGGCTCATAAATAGCAGTTTTTTTTGTTTGTTTTTTTGTCTGGACCAATGAATGCGAAGGCACTAAAGCACTCTTCTTGATAATCTTTCAAGGCACACACTAGCGTGCCATGGCATACTGGTTGAGAAACACTGCGGCTATAGGTCCCTGGACTGTCCTTTGAGAAGTAGCTTACCTACTTTTAGGTTTGTTCTGAGGTTGCTACACATAATTTGTGTACATGTGCTCTGTGCTGTGTCTTCTGATCAGATATTAAAGCGAGTTAATACAAACAAACAAATTTGTTCTTATTCCTCACCCAATGAGAATCGATAAGAGAATTGATAAGGAATCGGATCGATAAGCAATATCGATAATGGAATCGGAATCGTTAAATCCTTATCAATTCCCATCCCTAGTGGACAGTGCGTCGTGTGCTGAGATGCAAACAGATCCACTTCTGCTTGGCCGTAAAACTCCCATATTTGCTCCACCGCCTCGGGGTGGAGTCTCCAATCCCCTGGGCTCAGCCCCTGCCTCAACAGGATGTCTGCTTCTATATTCTGTCCAATGCACAAAATTAACGGAAAGCATAGCTGATATAAAAAAAACATGCAACATTCGTGTCGGACAAGTGGATCAGTACCGTGAGTATCCCTGTTGTTCTGCTGTCAACAAAGCTAACTTCATTCCAGCCTTTTCTAGTAAGCCAAAGCTTTGACTGAAACATGGATCACAGCAGACACTGCTTCTCCTTCAGCCCTCTCCACCGGCTTCATGCACTTTCTCCCACACACCTTGTCCAACTGGGCATGGTGGGAGAACAGGGGCCTCATTTATAACCGTTGCGTACGCACAAAACCGGCCCTGAAAGAGGCGCACGCCACTTCCGACGCACAAGTTGTGATTTATAAAAACAAACTTGACGGGAAAATGTGCGCACCTGCACGCAAACTCTGACCCATGCGTACGAACGTTATGGAGACGGAGCAGTTTGGCGACACCGATGGTGAGCTGGAGTTAAATGTCTTTTTGGTCACTTTTAGACAGAAAATCAAAATAAAATTATACATATACAGAAAGATAATACAAATATAATTTCACTCACCAAGCCTACCACTTGAAGCAAATATCCACATCTTAAATGTCCACGCCAGCGAGCGCGTTGGGCCGTTTAGTGAAACTGACGCATATCTAACGGAAGATGAAGTAAAACTGTAAATCTTCATTATGAGTCCTAATCATAAATAGGCAACAGTTTATATAAAACAATGATTTAAACTGTTTTATTTCTGATATAAACATTTAGATTAAATATGCCATTCTCATTAACGGAGTTAAACACTTAAACTAGCTACATGATGACATTTACTGAAAAGTAAAAAAAAAAAAAATATATATATATTTTTTTATAAATAAATTTAATTATAAATAAATAAATATATATATACTTTTCCTTTGGAATGTTTCAATGTTTTAACTACAGAGATTGCTTATCATGATAATAGTCAACGCTATCTCACGACCAATTCGTACGAATTTGTACGAGTGATTAAAAGGTGGCTAATTCGTACGAATTTGTACGACCTCACTCGTACGACCTCACTCGTACGAATTTGTACGATTTGTCTAAACCCACGTGATGGGTAGGTTTAGGGGCGGGGTCAGGAGTAGGTCATTCGTATGAATTCATACGATTTTGGCAAATCGTAAAATATGTACGATTTAGCAAAAAACTTACAAATTCGTACGAGTGAGGTCGTATGAATTGGTACGAATTAGCCACCTCGTAAAATTCGCAGATTGTGCAAATATAATTCACAACAAGGTCTATCTGTTTCCATTAAAAATATAAATCAATTAAAAAGACTATTTGGCCAGTGGAAAAGATTGAGAAAAACTTTCTCTGAAATGTATTTTACACTATTTGATTTATTTATTCAAAAACAAGGCAAGGATAGGCTACTAAATAATTTTTATTAATGTAATGTGATGGCACATCCGTATTTCATATTTTCCTAATGTCTGATTTCCTAATGTTTATGTACCGTTAAACATGTCATCACATGGATGAATAATCATATGCAAATGATATGCAGATGAGGATATGCATAGTAAAACGAGGCGTTGTAAGCTCCATATATGGTTATTTCGGGGAGGAGACGCATGTGCGCACAATCTTCCGCTGTCTGGGATTTATAAAGTGAATCCTGCGCAGGTTCTGGCGTACGCACAGTTTTATAAGTCTGAATTTTTTTTGCGCACGCCATTTTTGGCTTTTGGGCGCACGTACACTTTTAGTAAGGATCCTACGCACAGTTTTATAAATGGTCTTCTCATTTCCACCAACTGGAAATTCTCTCTTATTTCCCTGCAATTACACCTCCTTTGAACATCATGCCATCACTGTCACTAATCTGGCCAAACTTTATCTTCCATATTCATTCTTTATTGTCCTCTGTATACCGTAGAGAAAATTTTTTTTCACAGACTCTACCAGGAGCAACATTCAATACTCATAACATGCAATGATGCAAATACAACACAGAGTTTTGTACACATACAAATAGATAAATAGAGAAACATTTACAGTAGATAAATTATACATTATGTGAATTCAACGCTCTTATAGCTGAGATTACAAAACTTTTCCCTAGCCGTGATTTTTTATGGGGTAGCTGTCTGTATCTGCGGCCTGAGGGAAGAAGGGTGAAACATGAGTTAACAGGGTGGCTAGGATTTTGTACAATGGTGTTTGCTCTACAAATGGTATCAGCGTCAATGAGAGCCGGTAAGTTGGGTGTGGGAAGACCAATTATTTTTGAGGAAGTGTTGGTGAATTTAAGGAGCTTGTTTCTATTAGTGAGAGAGAGCATAGTGAAGTAGCAGGTGGCACAATACAAGAGGATGGATTCAATGATACTACGGTACAAAAGGAGAAGAAGGTGTGGTTTGACTGAGAAAGCCCTAAGTTTACATATGACAAATAGTCTCTGTTGGCAGCGCCTATGAATGTCTGTTATGTGATGATCAAAACTCAATTTATTGTGCAAAATAATGCCAAGGTATCTGAAACTGTCAACAACGCCTACTGACTGGCCATTGATGGAGATAGGGCAGTGAGTGGTGGATAGTTTTTGGCATGTGTCCAGGATAAGCTCCTTAATCATATACAGTCCATATACCATCCACCAGATCAATTGCAACTTCCTGATGGGCGGCTATCATTTTTTTCCCGGACGGCGCTCCATTGGTAATTCTTGGTGTCTTCAAAATCCATTTGACCTCACGAGACAGCACACTCCTGCAACACACAAAGCAGGCAAAGAACTACAGTAGACCTCATCCTAACACATAACTGCACCACTGACAACAATCTTATTACTCCACTACATCTCTCAGACCACTTCTTTCTCCAATTCTCTGTTAGTCTGCCTTCGTGTTCACCACAAATCCCTCCTCTGTTCTCCTTCCAGTTCCATCATCCTGAAGTCCATGGGTTTTTGTTTAAAAGCTTGAAATAAGGTCTGTGGTGAACACAATCTCAAAATATTTTCATGTTTTATTCTACAACATAAAATACATAAGTAATACATTGAATACCCTCAATATGTAGTTATACATGTCAGTCAGACATGAAATAAGCAAGGATAAACCTGTTTTCCTCACAACAATAAAGCACTTGAACCTGACAAGCTTGTAATCACAACTTCAGAAGTGGGAAATAGGAAATGTCCAATAGCATGTGTAGTTGGCACAGTGTAAAAAAGCAACACAGAAAATATAAATGTTTTTTATTAAACCACCAACTCAATGTGATTAATTCAATTTTATGTATGTATGTATGTATGTATGAAAATGTATATTTTATTTAAGTTATAATGTCACCAAACAACACACGTCTCTCTTTTTAGCACCCTAAATTTAACCCTAAAAAAAAATTATTATAAAAAAAAGAAAAACATTGGCAGAATGAAGAACAACAGAAAAATATTTCATATTTTCAAATCAGTTCACATGCTAATATCTTGTCCAACTGTCCAGTTGGTGCTGTTTGTGTTTGACATTGAAACCAGTGTAGGTGTTCGGTTTCCATGGTAAAGGTCATGAAAACAGGCATGTGTGGAAAACATTGGTGGTATTACCATAAATCATGCTGGCTAGTAGATACAATATGAAAGACCACAAAACCCGTCACACATGTATTTAAGACATGAATATTTTTCAATAAAAAATAAAAAAAAAAACCTGCCAAGAATCCTAAACCTTTATTAAGTACATGTAGTTAATTTTACTCAGTGCTTAAATGTATAACAACCTTAAAATAAAGTGTAACCACTATTCTTTGTTAATGTCAGTTAATAAAAATCCAGCTGTACATTGTTTGTTAATGTTATTTCACAGTGCATTAACTAATGTTACCAAATACAATTCGTATGATTTTAATATTGTATTAGTAAACGTTGAAATGAACATTAATAAATGCTGTAGAAATGTTGTTATTTCCTAGTTCATGTTAACTAGTTAATTAATGTTAACTAATGAAACTTTATTGTAAAGTGTAACCATGTTTTCTTTTGAAAATTTATTTACAAAACAAGAATGATAGCTCTCTGTTTAGAATTCACTTTAGTATATGTTACATGGTCCATGTCCACATTACAGTAAAACATCATTTCTAATTTGTCCCCTTTTGTCGGTGCCTATAGGGAGTTAGTAAGGATAACTGTGAAGAAAAATGACATTAGTAATAAGAAATATGTCCTAGTGATTGCAAAAAAAGAAAAGAAAAAAGTATTAAATTTTTTAGAATTATAATATATTGCAATATTGTATTTCTGTAGCAAATTTGTTTTCTTATTCATTTTTTGTATAAGGCTTTGAACAGAAGTTTAACAGTTCTGACAAGAGTATGTAAACATGTGCAAAGTGGCCTCTACTGAAGAGTTTTTATTCGGTAGTTGCATCTGAGTGAGAAAATAATAGAAAAAGTAGTCATTGAATGCACTTTGTGCCATAGCAATGATGAATGATTCAAAGTGTAAGGTTTAGAAGTGGAGTTCATATTTCATATTTGAAAGGTGTAATGCTTAGGAGTTAATATAATTTGTATTTGAGTTAATTTACTAGAAGTGTACTTACAAAATTTAGTCAGTTAATTATTTACATATTTACGTGTTTACATATTTAACAGTCAGGATATGCTGCTGAATATGCCTCTCTGATTTCCTCACGTTTATCTCAGTTCTCGCTTCTGATTGGTTAGGGCGGTCACGTGGAAGGCTGAATAAGGAAGTGTTGTTGTTGTGAGTGTTGTTCAGTAAAGTATGGATTGAGAAAGTTCTCTGTCTCCATTCTGCTGTTTATTATCACAAAGAGTGATCCACCACCACATACCGAACCCTCACGTTACAAAAGTTTAGCCCACAGACTGCTGTTGTGCTCACTGTTTGAATAGTTTTAAAAAAGCGACCAAAGTATTGAGAAATGTGCCCTAGCAATTGAGTAAAAAATTTAACAAAATAAAAAACTATTAAAAAGAAAGAAAAAAAAAACATTAGGTTCAATGGGATTCTATATAAAGGTTTTCTTAAGCCTGGCCACTCCCCATTAAGTTCTATTGTACCGAAATTTTGGTTGTAGTTCTACCAGACAAGCCCATGAGTGCAAAATGAATGGGAGTCTATGGAGCTAGATGGCTAAATTTGTCTCTTTCACCCGATTGCCGTTGAGAAATCTCAGATTTGATTGTTTTGCAAGTTCAACATGGGTTATAGGTCGAAAGTTGAATGAACGAGTACTTATGTCCTTTCAATTTCTTACAGGTTGAGTTGTTGTTGCGCATAACAGCTAGCAGCTAGCATTCTGCTAATGAACGCTGATTGGTCAGTGAAGGACTGATTACGTCCAGACATACTGCTTGATGGCATCGTGGCATCTGAAGCGGGACTAGAATGTGTGTGTGTATTTTTGCCGTGGTCTTTTAAAACAACAAAACAAGAACTCTTCTAGCACGTGTATTTACCTGTGTCAGCTGTGTTGTCGATGCCTCGAGAGAAAAGAAAGTGCTGAGCGCGAAAGCACCAAAGTGACTGAAGGATTGCCGTAAAGCTGTATCTGGTCGTACGATGTGTATGACGTCATTGATATTTTAAAAGACTTTTTAAAGCAAATAAGTGATTCTAAAAAATCTAACACCCAGCAATGTGTAATTTCTTTGCCTCTCCTTTCGAATATAACATTTAAATTACTAGACAAAAAAATATATCCTAACAAAAGTGGATTTTGAGGGGTATAGCTCCATAGACCTCCATTCATTCTGCACTCGTCCTGTGAGCGCCCTCATATGGAACCAGAGTGGAACTGCAACCAGTTCAGAAGCTGGAAGTTTACTGAGAGTGGAAGTTCTCCCCTTATTAGACATTCTCTGTCAGTATTATCAATCGCGTTTTTCAGGAGCTTATTAAATGGCAAAATTCGGCAGGCAAACCACATAATCTCACAAGGAATCGTGCAATCGGGATTTAGCAAGAGGAATTCGTTCCCAACAATAGGGATGGGCAAATTAAGCCTTGTGAAGCACTGAGCCTTTCCCCTGAGTGTTTTGGGAAAAGATTCGAAGCATTTAGAGTGTCATCTTGTGCCAGGTCAAATTTATAGCAGCCATGTTTATGAGCAGCTGTTATTGAAACACTGCTTGTTCTAAAGGCTATCTAGTGGTGTCACATGTCTGTCCTGTCTTGTGATGCACATGGGTGTTTTGTTGCTTTCTGGCCATGTGCTCTTGTCATTGTCTGGTCCCTCCCCCTTGTTATCTGATTATTGGTTTATTTGTCCCACCTGTCCTGCTCGTTACTTTTGTTTGTTCCCCTATTTAGTCTCCCTGTGTTTGTAGTCCTGTTGCTGGTTCGTTGTCTATGTTCCCTTGTGTTTCTAATTCCTGTTTAATGCCCGTCTTGTCCCCATCCCGGCCGCCTGCACAGCCGGATCCGCCCTGGCCACCCTGAGGGAAGGTCTCCGCCGTGGTCGTCTCCGCCATGGCCGCCCGAGTGGTCGTCTTCGCCCTGGTCGTCTCCGCCGTGGCCGCCCGAGGGGTCTTCACCGCCGTGGCCACCCGAGGGGTCTTCACCGCCCTGGCCGCCCGAGGGGTCTTCACCGCCCTGGCCGCCTGAGGGGTCTTCACCGCCCTGGCCGCCCGAGGGGTCGTCTTCGCCCTGGCCGCCTGATGAACTGTCCCGCTTCACCCTGGCATCCCAAGAATAAGCGGTCTGTCCCTCATGTCCCGCCCTGGTCTGTCCCTCCCGTCCCGCCCTGGTCTGTCCCTCCCGTCCCGTCCCGCCCCGCCCCGCCCTGGTCTGTCCCTCCCGTCCCGGTCTGTCCCTCCCGTCCCGCCCCGCCCCGCCCCGGCGGGCGGCAGCAGATGTGGCAACGGGACATACGTCTCCGTTCCCTCCTTCAGGGAATGAGGGTTACATACGTAACCGAGACGTTCCCTATCAGTCGGTCACTACGAGTATGTTGTGACCGACGAATAGGAATCCCTACCAAAGCGCCACAGCTGCTGCACCCCCTCCAGCGCTCTTACACAGAGTGAACCTGTCACTGTTGTTCCGTGATAACCCATACAGTAAGATTATTGGATAACACTGGGAAAGCGTGCCCGAACTGAAGGAGGGGAACGCTGCGGAAGCCACATTCTCAAGGAGTTAAGTGGAGATAACATATGGACTAACCCAAGGGTTGTACAGCATATGAGTAATGGGTGACTTAGCCCAAGGAAAAGACACGGGCTTCCGTTTAGGAGCAGCCATGGAGAATATACACATATGGGATCCCCGTAGGGTCACACATATGGGACCCAGCCTATATCCGGTTCTCAAGGATTCAACGGATACAGGCCTGGCACCGGACGCTCCGCCATGTCCGGGCCGAGGGTGTTTGGAGGACTCACAGGTTTTTCACACTGGAGAATAAGGGTGCACAGTAGGGTGCAGCAAGCCGACAGAGCCAGGCCTCTCAGTGCTTCTACCCGTCTAGGGTGAGAACACGGGAGGAGACCGGCTCTACACGTAGGCTATAGTATCTAGCGAACGTGTTAGGTGTCGCCCAGCCCGCAGCTCTACAGATATCTGTTAGCGAGGAGCCACGTGCCAGCGCCCAGGAGGATGCAATGCCTATCGTAGAGTGTGCATGCAACCCGAGCGGGCAGGGCACGCCTTGAACTTGGTAAGCCAAGGCGATGGCATCCACTATCCAGTGGGCCATCCTCTCCTTTCCCTTCTGCTGGCCTCCGTAACAGACAAAGAGCTGGTCTGAGGTCCTGACGCTTTGAGTTCTGTCCACGTACATACGCAGAGCGCGAACGGGACAGAGCAAAGCCAGGGCTGGGTCTGCCTCCTCCAGGGGCAGCGCTTGCAGGTTCACTACCTGGTCCCTGAAGGGAGTGGTAGGAACCTTGGGCACATAGCCAGGCCGGGGTCTCAGTACAACATGGTTGTCACCCGGCCTGAACTCTAGGCACGATTCGTCGACCGAAAATGCCTGCAGGTCCCCTACCCTCTTGACCGAGGCCAGTGCAACCAGCAGCAAAGTCTTCATGGAGAGAAGCTTCAAGTCTGCTGATTGCAACGGCTCAAAGGGAGCATCCTGAAGTAATCGAAACACCAGGGAAAGGTCCCAAGAGGGTATGGAGGGGGATCGAGGAGGATTTAATCGTCTCGCCCCCTAAGGAACCTGACGACCAGGTCGTGCTTTCCAACTGTTTTGCCATCTATGTGGTCGTGATAAGCTGAATAGCAGCAGCATGTACTTTGAGGGTGGAGGGAGACAGCCTTCGCTCCAACCCTTTCTGCAAGAAGGAAAGCACGGACCCTATCGAACATCTTCGGGGGTGTTCTGCCTCCAGAGGAGGAGATGGCGGGCGAGTTGCGACATGCGACGGGAGCGTAGACCACCTTGTCGGTTGATGTACGCAACGGTCGCTGTGTTGTCCGTACGGACCAGCACGTCTCTGTCCTGTAGCGGCCTCTTTAGGCGGCTCAGAGCGAGATGTACTGCTAGCAACTCGAGGCAGTTGATATGCCAATGCAGTTGGGGAGCCGTCCACACCCCTGACACTGCATGCCCGTTGTACGTGGCGCCCCAGCCGGTGGCAGAGGCATCTGTGAATACCACAGCATGCCTGGACACCTGTTCCAAGGGCACTCCTGCCCGTAGGAACGAGGGATCTGACCACGGGCTGAAGGTCTGGTGGCACGCCGGTGTGATTGCCACCCGGTGAGTGCCGTGATGCCACGCCCATCTCGGGACTCGGCCGTGAAGCCAGTGCTGAAGCGGTCTCATATGAAGCAGCCCGAGCGGGGTTACCGCTGCTGCCGCTGCCATATGCCCCAGGAGCCTCTGAAAAAGTTTCATGGGGCCGCCGCCTGCCTTTGAACGTGTTCAAGCAGTTCAGCACCGACTGAGCGCGCTGCTCTGTGAGGCGCGCTGTCTGTGCGACCGAATCCAACTCCATACCGAGAAAAGAGATCCTCTGCACAGGGGCGAGTTTGCTCTTTTCCCAGTTGACCTGAAGGCCCAACTGGCTGAGGTGCCTGAGCACGAGGTCCCTGTGTTCGCATAACTGATCTCGAGAGTGTGCTAGTATGAGCCAGTCGTCGAGATAGTTGAAGATGCAAACGCGCTGTTCTCTCATGGGAACAAGGGCCCCCTCCGTGACTTTCGTGAAGACACGGGGAGACAGGGACAGCCCGAAGGGCAGGACCTTGTACTGATATGCTCAACCCTCGAACGCAAAGCGCAGAAACGGCCTGTGTCGAGGAAGAATCGAGACATGAAAGTACGCGTCCTTCAGGTCGATCGCTGCAAACCAATCTAGGGGACGGATGCATCCGAAAATGCGTCTCTGCGTGAGCATTTTGAACGGTAGCTTGTGGAGGCTCCGATTCAAAACTCGCAGATCCAAGATCGGTCGTAACCCACCACCTTTCTTGGGTACAATGAAGTAGGGACTGTAGTGTCCTGACCTCATATCGGCTGGAGGGACCGGCTCTATCGCGTCCTTCGCCAGGCGGCTTGGTTGCGTTCTCGAACCACACACTGCTGCCAGCTGGCGACAGAAGAGGCGGATGAGGGTGGTGAGGATTCTCTCCTCCCACTACTCTCCAGGCCCTCTTCAGACCCAGAGATAAGGGAACTGCTTTTTGTTTTTTTTAGAAATTGGGTACCACTGTGACTCCAGTGGTGGAACAGAATTTTGTCTCAAAAGATTAATTTTCCCGGCCCCTCCACCAGGAGTGAGCAGCTCCACCCATCTCCGCGTCACTCGTCTCCGGTGATTGTTTCACCGACACTTAAACAGTGGTTGAGACGGGCGGTGTCATCCCCCTGCAGCGGACACAGTAGAGCAGGCTGTGCGAGAGGAGTTGTTTTTTTGCAGGGGATGACACCCGTGGCGACGAGTAGACTGAGGGGCAGCCCACGAGGTACTCTGGTGGTACGTTGGAGGAAGCGCTTCAGTCTGCTGCTGACTGTGGAGAACTACTGGGCCAGTTCTCAACAGTGTCGCCGAAAAGGCCACCTTGTGAGATGGGAGCATCGAGAAAGCGTGCTTTGACTAGCTCTCACAGCTCTACAAGGACAGCCAGGGCGCTTCTGGACCACCAAGGTGGACATCGTCTGATCGAGGGCCTGCGCTGTGACTTGAACACGGACAGTTATTACACAGACAGCCGTCGTCCCTCATGGGCTTAATGCTAGTGTCCCGTCATTCACACAACGTAATACGGCAGGCGTACCTCTGTGCGTCATAACGTAAAACTTCACTGTCGTAAACCTCATACTGCATATCCTAAACACTACATCACTCCTTTTTTTTTTACAACTAGATCCACTACTTTGGACATATGTGACTTACGTACTTGTCGTCTGTAACAACAACATTACTTGTCATTCTGTACGTAGCTCGGCAGTACAAATGTAAACATATAATTCAAACCTGTGCTAGAACAAACACATTTAGGTAACGTATCAAGTGTGCTTAGAATGAACAGTATAAAAGTGCAAGAGTACTTCATAATCACTGAAGTACATTCTTATGCATTGTGCAAATGGTTTTGAAAAGAGAAAGAACAGTCCTTTGGGGAACCTTTAGGTTATTCTTTTAGACAGAACAGTCATTCAGAAACCTTTAGACTAGTCTATTGGGTGTAGACATTCTTCACTTAAGCTTGTAGTCTTTGAGGTATGATGGACGCTGGCGGTTATCTCGAAAAGAATACCTTGGTTTCACAGCAACAAAGTCCTCATTATCAACAATTCTCTCATCCTCCTCATCCAGAGCTGTGGGCGCATCATTTTTTTTTGGAGATTATTTTTTTGAAGAAAGACGAATGCCCTTGTTATGGAATGTCCATCTCGGGTTGCTGTTGCCATGGAGCCATTGACCTCTGCCACAGCGTATGGCTTGATGTTGTATGGGGTAGTGAGTTTGTTGTGCTTGGGTTGTTGGTAGAGTACCTTGTCACCAGGGGTGAATGTGATTGGCTTAGCACGACGGCGCGCGTCTGAGTTGGATTTCATCTTTGCTTTCGCATTAGTGTCCCGCTCCCTGATGATGTGATCATTGTTGCATTCACAGGTTGTGGTGATCAACGGGATCTTGGTGTGAATTTTGCGCTTAAACAACAATTCAGCAGGTGACGCTTCTGTTGTGCTGTGTGGTGTGGCGCGATACTCACGGAGAAACGTGTTGAGTCTCTGTTTCCACGGGGTGTTCTGTGTCTCTGCCACACGGATTGCTTTTCCAAGCGTGCGCATGAAACGCCAGAGAGGTGTTATTTTCCGATGGTGGAAACCTAGATGGCCTGCAAAACTTGGAAAACTGGTCACTGTTAAAAGGGGGGCCCGTTGTCTGTTTTTAGAACTCTAGGAATTCCAAACATCGAGAACACTTTGTCGATGATTGGGATGACTGTGTTGGCTGAGACAGATCTTACAATTTCAACAACTGGGTAGCGAGAATATTCATCTAGATATTCTCCAGTTGGAAGTGGCCCGTAGAAATCTGCACTGATGTTAAACCACGGGGCTTCTGGCAACTCAGACATTCTCAGTGGCTCGGACTGTGTTATAGGCGTGTTGGCTTGACATGCTAAACAGTTCTTGACCGTCAGTTCTGCTTTCTGGTCGTTAGAAAACCAGACATTTGACCTGAGCAGTGTCTTAGTCTTTACAATGCCCTGGTGTCCTTCATGGGCTAGCTGTAACACTCTGTGTTCGAGGGATGCAGGGATGACAATTTTCGTACCTCGCAGGATGATGTCGTCGGTGCGGGACACCGTGAGCTCCCCACTAATCTGTCTGTACTTTTTCAGTGTTTCAGCATGTTGTGTGTCGCCTGTAATTTTGTGCCATGTGTTGTCTCTGATGTGGGCACTAACCTTTTGCAGGATCGGGTCTTTTAGTGTTTCATATTTTATCTCCTGGAGAGTCATGGCTTTTGGTGTGGCATGCTCAGCTACAGAGTTGACATACTCCTCTGCCACTTGCACCGCTCTTGTGCTTTCGCTCATCTGCATCGGGATGGGGTGACGGGAGAAAAATGGAGCGCAACTGGAAGAAAACAAAACTAGAGGTGTTTCGGATTTCATGGAAGGAGAGCTCGATTGCTTACAGAGAGGCTTTAAAAGCTGCTAGATCTGCTTATTTTTCAACCCTATTAGAAGAAAATAAACATAATCCTAGGTATTTATTTGAAACAGTGGCTAAACTAACGAAAAAGAAAGCTTCAAGCCCAGAAGTTTCCAAGCAACACAGCAGTAATGACTTTATGAACTTCTTCACTTATAAGATCGATAATATCAGGGACAAAATTATAACTATGCAATCGTCTAATACAGTATCGCATCAGGAAGTGCATTGTAGTCTCCCTGAGGGAAAATTTGATTCATTCATTCCTATAGGAGAGGAGGAATTTTGCAAACTCGTCAAATCATCTAAATCGACAACGTGCATGTTAGACCCTATACCGACTAAGCTGCTGAAAGAGATGCTTCCAGATGTCATAGATCCTCTTCTTAATATCATTAATTCATCTTTGTCTCTAGGATACGTACCAAAAACCTTTAAGCTAGCTATGATTAAACCGCTTGTTAAAAAACAGCAACTTGATCCTACAAAACTAGTCAATTACAGGCCGATCTCTAATCTGCCATTTCTGTCAAAGATATTAGAAAAAGCAGTATCCTCACAACTGTGTTCTTTTCTTGAAAGAAATGATATCTGCGAGGATTTTCAGTCCGGATTTAGACCGTACCATAGTACCGAGACAGCTCTCGTTAGAGTCACAAATGATTTGCTCTTATCATCCGATCGTGGTTGTATCTCTCTATTAGTATTACTGGATCTTAGTGCTGCATTTGACACCATTGACCACAACATCCTTTTAAATAGACTCGAACATTATGTTGGCATAAGTGGAATTGCACTAGCATGGTTTAAATCATACTTATCTGACCGTTATCAGTTTGTAGCAGTAAATGAAGAGATGTCCTATCAATCACAAGTTCAGTATGGCGTACCACAAGGCTCAGTACTAGGACCGCTGCTGTTCACTCTGTATATGCTACCATTAGGAGATATCATTAGGAAACATGGAATTAGCTTTCACTGTTATGCCGACGATACTCAGCTGTATATTTCTTCAAAACCTAACGAAACCTACCAATTCACAAAATTAACGGAATGCATAGCTGATATAAAAAATTGGATGACTAGTAATTTCCTACTACTAAATTCAGAAAAAACAGAGATTCTAATTATTGGACAAAAAACTTCCACACGTAATAACCTAGAGTACTGTCTAACACTTGATGGCTGCTCTGTTAAGTCTTCGCCGTCGGTTAGGAACCTGGGTGTGCTCTTTGATACCAATCTTTCATTTGAAAGTCATGTGTCTAGTATCTGTAAAACCGCTTTCTTCCATCTTAAAAATATATCTAAATTACGTCATATGCTCTCAATGAATAATGCAGAACAATTAGTTCATGCGTTTATGACCTCAAGGCTAGATTATTGTAATGCTCTACTGGGTGGTTGCCCTGCACGCTTAACAAACAAACTACAGCTAGTTCAAAACGCAGCAGCTCGAGTTCTTACCAGAACCAGGAAGTATGACCATATTAGCCCCGTTCTGTCAACACTGCATTGGCTGCCTATTAAACATCGTATAAATTTTAAAATATTGCTGATCACTTACAAAGCACTAAATGGTTTAGCTCCGCAGTACTTGAGCGAGCTCTTAACGCATTATAGTCCTTCACGTCTACTGCGATCTCAAAATTCCGGCCAGTTAATAATACCTAGAATATCAAAATCGACAGCTGGCGGTAGATCATTTTCCTACTTAGCACCAAAACTTTGGAACAGTCTTCCTACCATTGTCCGGGAAGCAGACACACTCTGTCAGTTCAAATCTAGACTAAAAACACATCTCTTCGGCCTAGCATACACATAACACATTTATAGACTTATAATTAGGCTGCATAGTTTAGAACAGCCGGGACCGGGAACACTTCCCGTAATCCTGATGTACTTGGTACATCATAAGAAGGATGGCGTCTACGCTAATATTAGTCTCTCTGTCTATCCCGAGGTTTTACTGCTGTCCACCGGTACCAGGCCGTATCCAGATCTGATGAAGGACCAGCGCCAGGACACGACGACGACGCCGCTGACCTGAAGTGTCAACCAGTCTCTCCTCCTCTCCACTCCGACTTCAACCAACCGGAACTGGACAAATACTCTGATTCATTCTGAACTACACACTGTTCACTCATTGGCCAGAGGAGAACTGGCCCCCGACTGAGCCTGGGTTCTCCCAAGGTTTTTTTTTCTTTTTTTTTTTTTCTTTTTTTTTTTTCTCCCTTCTGTCACCTGATGGAGTTTTGGTTCCTTGCCGCTGTTGCCTTACCTTCTGGCTTGCTTAGTTGGGGACATTTAATATTCAATTATTTTCAATAATTTTTTTTGTATTTTCATGTTATAACTGTGAAGCTGCTTTGATACAATCTGTATTGTAAAAAGCGCTATATAAAATAAAGATGACTTGACTTGACATGTAATCGGCAGGGTTGTCTGCACCTTTTCTGTATTCTACCCTGAAGTTGTAGGGCTGTAGTCTCAGTCCCACCTCTCGATCCTTGCAGGTGGTTTTGAACGAGGGTTGTTCCATATGACCTCTAGAGCTTTGTGGTCAGTGACAAGGATAAACGGGTTGCCATACAGGTACAAGTGAAAGTGTTCGCAGCTCCACACAATGGCCAGTGCCTCCTTTTCCGTTTGTGAGTAACGTCTTTCTACGTCGCTAAAAAGCACGGCTGGCGTATGCAATGGTATGCCTCTCTCCCTTTCCATCCTTTTGGTAGAGAAAAGCGCCTAGACCGACTGGACTAGCATCTGCCACAAGCTCTGTGTTTTTGGCTGGATCAAAGTATGACATTACCATGTTGCTGGTCAGGCCTGTCTTTGATCGTCTGTAGTGCTCCGGCATTCTCAGGGGTCCAGTGCCATGGTGTGTCTTTCCTGGTCAGCTGATGTCCTCACTTAGATTCTTTACTCCTTTGATGCCCTGCAGCGTCTGGCAGATCGCATTCTGGAACACCTCTGCTGCTGAAGATATCCCGAAATTCAGGCGCTTGTATCGTCTCAAACCAAGGTGTGTGGTAAAGGTCGTGATGTACCTGCTGTCGGGGTGGAGTTCTAGCTGATGGTAACCAGCAGGTCAAGTCAAGCTTGGAGAAGACCGTAGCTCCATTCAACTCGTGAATTACGTCATCCATGGTGGGAGTGATGTGGCGTTCACATTGTATGGCGGTGTTGGCCTGTCTCATGTCGACACAGACTCTAACCTTGTCCGGATCCTTTGGCTTGGGTGGTCACCATGGGGGAGACCCATGGCGTAGGGCCTGTGACTGTTTCGATGACGTCGTCATCCTCAAGCCGTTTCAGCTCCTCCTCGACCTTCTGTCGGATGTGAAAAGGCACTCGCCTATGTGGCTGACAGGTCGGGTGAATGTCAGTGTTGATGTGAAGCTTTACCTGAAAGTCTTTCAGCATGCCAATGCCCTCGAACAGCTCTGGGTGTTTCTGTACCAACTCGTCAGCTACTGTTTGACCGGTTGTAACAGACACAGTGTTGATGATCTTGATGAGGCCTAGCTCTTTAGCTGTGTTGTAGCCTAGCAGAGAGCAGCTATCACCCTTCATTACATAGAACTCGGCTGTGGTTTTCTTATTATCTGTCTCTGTGCTACATGTAAATGCACCAGTTATGGGCAGTGATTCAGTGTTGTCATATGGGAATATCTTTATATCAGCTGGGGTGAGCTGTGGGCATGGTCTCAGTGTACGGAGGACTGATTCACTAATAATGTTCACTGCAGCTCCGGAATCAATCATTGCTGCAATTTTTACACCATTAAGCCAAATGTGTGTGCGTGGTTGAGTGATATTTTTGTTGCTACTGGCAGCAAATACATAAGCTTCATCACTACTAGACGAGTCATGTGTGGTGCTCTGTGTTGTGCTGGTGATGTTATACACTTTCCTGTGTGTTTTATGTTGCTTACTGTTTTCTCTGTGTTTTATTTCAAGTCTTTTTCAGGTGTTCATTGTTTTTGCCCTGCACTGCTTGGCGAAGTGATTTAGTTTCCCGCATGCTTTTCCTTTTGCTGGGCAGTTTCCGTCATGTGGATAATTTCCACCGTAATTCCTGGACTGAACGTTGGGCTTTGCTCTCCCGGCGCGTCGGGTGGTAGCTGTTCGCCTATTCTGATGCACTGCATTCACTGATGCAGCTACACTATGCTCCATCCCGGCTGCTTGTTGCTCGGACAGTTCTAAAGCTCTCCCGTATTCGAGAAGGTCATCCAGGCTGTTTTCGGGTTCTCTGAGCGCTCTTCTACGTAGCCTGGTTGAACTGCAGCTTTGGATCAGCTGTGCTTTTATTTTCATGGCTTACGTCGGCAAACTCACAATTCTTTGCTAGCATGCGTAGTCCTGGTACAGTATGTGTCTAGGTTCTCGCCCGGCTGCTGTACTGCCTTTTGGAATATATATACTTGATACTGGACGTTATTTTTAGGCGTAAAATACGTGCTTAACTTCTGCTTAACATCAGCAAACTTATCTTCCTCTGCTGCTAACGTGTCATAGATGTCATGCACTTGTCTCCCGCCAAGTGTAGTAATAATGCCTTCTGCCTTGCATCTCCGGTAATGTTCACTGCTGTAATATAGTTTTCAAACCTTTGTATCCATTTTGTCCAGCGTGGTCCTACTGAGCTCGGATCCGTTTCGGTATCGAAGGCTTGCAGAGCGACGGTGTTTCCCAGTGACATCTCTTTTTTTTTTAATTTTTTTAATCCTCGTTGCCAATGTGATGTTCTCATTTGAGTATTTGACAAGAAAACAGACGTGTGCATTCAGTATACTTTACTGTGATATCAGACAGTTATTACACAGACAGCCGTCGTCCCTCATGGGCTTAATGCTAGTGTCCCGTCGTTCACACAACGTAATACGGCAGGCGTACCTACGTGCGTCATAACGTAAAACATCACTGTCGTAAACCTCATACTGCATATCCTAAAACACTACAGATGGTCCTATGAAGGAGTGTGGAATCATGGGAGTCGTCATCTTCACCCCCACAGCCGATGGATTCTGGAATCAGTAGAACGGGAGTAGAAATGAAAGCTTTAGTGTTAGTTCTGCCGGGAAGACTCAATCGTTACGTCACTGATTACCTTCTCCGATCGTGCTCTAAATACTCGTAGTATAAAAGATTGAAACTTACACGTTTGAGTTCGCAGATGCTGACGCTTCCATTCACCTCCATCCTCCCCACCACCACCAAGATGTCCGAGGAGGGACATCTTAGTGGTGGTGGGAAGGATGGAGGAGGAGCTCCATCCTTCCCACCACCACTAAGATGTCCCTTGTCCTCCATCCTCCCCAACACCACCAAGATGTCCCTCCTCCTCCATCCTCCCCACCACCACTAAGATGTCCCTTGTCCTCCATCCTCCCCAACACCACCAAGATGTCCCTTTTCCTCCATCCTCCAACTCTCTCCAAATTTTAACCTAGGCTATTTTTATTTATCTACCCGAGACAACATTTAGTGTAAAAGCATAATTAGAATGGAAACGCCACTTTGAAGATTGACCGTATTTTCGTTTTAGGTCAAAATGCCTTTTGAATGGGAGTGCTAGGGGCACTTCTATGATAGCATCAAAATTGCTATTTTTAATAGTCGAAGTATCACCAGGAGTTCTACACATGAACTTGAGCATTGACTACATTGTGTACACAAAGTTTACTAAAAAGAAAGGTTTTGTACGACTCACTTTATCAGTTAGTGTTTCCGGTGGCTGGAATTTTGTCAGTCAGAAGTAGTCGATCTCCGAATGCAACGTAACATGAGGAGAGTAAAGTTGGAAAGCTTCTAAAGCTTGTTTCCATTTAAATTGCCATGAGCTAAGTGTCTAAGTTCAGCTTTTCATTGGAATTACAATTTAATGAGATTTCCTCATATGGAGTCAGTTCATTACGTTTGCATTCGGAGATCGAATACTTTTGACTGACAAAATGTCGGCGGACGGAAACACAGTCAGTTGTTCAAAATCTTTCTTTTTAGGAAACTCTGTGTACACAAAACAATGTAGTCAATACTTGAGTTCATGTGTAGCGCCCCTGGTGATACTTCAAGCAGTTTTATGTTGTGTTGAGCCTCCTTAGTATTTCAAAAAATAGTGATGTTGATGCTCTCATTGTAGTGCCCTTAGCCCATGTTGAAATCTACTTGTTTAATTGATAAATGCAATAAATTTATTTATTTGCGATCTATAGTTAAAAACACATCTTAGTATTTATTTTAAACGGCATTGATGTTCACAGATAAGTTGGCAACATTTTCGGTAACGCTTTAGATTACAGCCCAGAAAGTACTGCGTAATTACAATGAAATTACAGTGTAACTTTCGGTAATTACAGTGTACCTATAAAGTACTTATGTGTAAGTATAGGGGAACAATATGTAAAGTCTTGGGAATAAAGGGGTAACAACCAGGAAAATACTGCGTAATTAAAACTAAATTACAGTGTAACTTTCGGTAATTACAGTGTACCTATAAAGTACGTACGTGTAAGTATATAGGGGAACAATGTAAAGTTTTGGAATAAAGGGGTACACAACCAGGAAAAAAAAAATTTATTTAGGCAAATTATTAAGTATTTTAGAACTACGGGGTACTTATACTATAATACAATCTTACTTTTGGAAGCAATTTAGCGAGTAGGCTACATACACTGCACCTTTTTGTAATAATAGTGTATACAAAATACATAAAGGCTTTTTTCAAATTACGGGGTAGCCTATATATCAGTGCATTTATAAAGTAGGCTAATTTGTTTTTATTGCAAAGGTGCACTGATTAAGTTGTTTCAAGGCAAGTAAAACTATTGCAACTTTTTTTTTTTTTTTAAATGCTGGGGAAATATACTCTTGTTTCATATAGTTACAGTGTAAGTATGACATTGCGGGCCGTAAATTAAAGTGGTGCTTCTTACCCTCTTGTTTCATGTAGTTACAGTGTAAGTATGACATTGCGGGCCGTAAATTAAAGTGGTGCTTCTTACCCTCTTGTTTCATGTAGTTACAGGGTAAGTATGACATTGCGGGCCGTAAATTAAAGTGGTGCTTCTTACCCTCTTGTTTCATGTAGTTACAGGGTAAGTACAATAAAAACACATGTAAACACACAATCTGATATCACTTGGAAAACTTTATTTGAAAAACAACTTATTTTAAAACGGATTTACAACACTTTCTCTTGCTTGGTTTCCTCCTCCTCTTGTTCCTCTTCTTCTTTCTTTCCACTGATAAATCTTAAGAAGGATTCTGTATTATGTGTTAAAAGAAAATACAGTACAGAAATGTCCTCACCATTTACTCATCTTTTACCCTCATGTCATCCGAGATGTATATGAATTTCCTTCTTCAGATTAACACAATTTTTTTTTTTTGAAAAATATATAATCTCTGTGAATGCATAATGCAAGCCCATGTGTTCCTAAAAGTTGACATCAAACAGCACATACAGCAATAACTAAAGTAATCCATACGACCCCAATGGATGAATCAATGTCTTCTGAAGTGAGACGATAAGTGTTTGTAAGAAAAGTACCAAATATTTAAACATTTTAAAGACTATCGCTTCCGTTCCGACCAACTGTCACTTGCGCGTGCATGAGAGGGTTGAGTTCACGCTTAAGCGTGCCGAGAAACCGAATGTCGATTTTTTTTTATTTTTATTAATGCTCACAACAAAATACAAACAATACCACATAATAATAATGAAAAAACAAACAATACAGAAGAACAGAGATGGCAGTTCTCGCGCGAGTTTCACATCTAACTCCCGCGAGAACGTAATGAACGCGTGAAGCTCCACCAAACACGAAGCCAAGCCGACTCTCATGCACTCGCTGGACGCTGGTGACAGTTGGTCGGTAGCGAAAAGATGAGTAAATTACGAGAACATTTCTGGGTGTACTGTATTTTCTTTTAATACATAATACAGAATAGCAAAAGACTCATTCTTAAAATTAGGCTAATCAGTGGAATGATAGAAAAAGAAGAAGAGGAACAAGAGGAGGAGGAGGAAGTAGGAAGCCATGCAAAAATGTATACTTTCTGTCAGGACTTTAGTATTTGAAATGAAAAGTTGATTTTAAGAAAGGAATAAAGAATAATAAGTGTAATATGTTGTAAATCTTTTTTGAAATAAGTTGTTTTTCAAATAAAGTTTTCCAAGTGATATCAGATTGTGTGTATACGTGTGTTTTTATTGTACTTACCCTGTAACTACATGGAACAAGAGGGTAAGAAGCACCACTTTAATTTACGGCCCGCAATGTCATACTTACCCTGTAACTACATGAAACAAGAGGGTAAGAAGCACCACTTTAATTTACGGCCCGCAATGTCATACTTACCCTGTAACTACAAGAAACAAGAGTATCTTTCCCCAGCATTTAAAAAAAAAAAAAAAGTTGTAGTTTTACTTGCCTTGAAACAACTTAATCAGTGCACCTTTGCAATAAAAACAAATTAGCCTACTTTGTAAATGCACTAAAATATAGGCTACCCCATAATTTGAAAAAAGCCTTTATGTATTTGTATACACTATTATTACAAAAAGGTGTATGTAGCCTACTCGCTAAATTGCTCCCAAAAGTAAGATTGTATTATAGTATAAGTACCCCGTAGTTCTAAAATACTTACAGTGTAAATAATTTGCCTAAATAACATTTTTTTTTTCCTGGTTGTTACCCCTTTATTCCAAAACTTTACATTGTTCCCCTATATACTTACACGTACGTACTTTATAGGTACACTGTAATTACCGAAAGTTACACTGTAATTTAGTTTTAATTACGCAGTATTTTCCTGGTTGTTACCCCTTTATTCCCAAGACTTTATATATTGTTCCCCTATACTTACACATAAGTACTTTATAGGTACACTGTAATTACCGAAAGTTACACTGTAATTTCATTGTAATTACGCAGTACTTTCCGGGCTGTAATCTAAAGCGTTACCACATTTTCAATACAGTAAAAACTTTATCTAACTTACTTCAAAGGATAGTTGCTCAGCAGAAGGATGCATCACTATCTTCTAATTGTTATCATGTAACTGGGTTTAAGAAAAAGAAAGAAAAAGAAAATAAAGGATTACTTAATTGAAATCAAAACAACCCTCCATTACAATGTAGAGTGCATACTACAATATGAATTAAAGCACATTAGAGCAGACATTAAAGACATGTACAATAGTATACTAAACAATAGTTTGTTTAGTATTGATTAATACGATCAATAAAAAAAACACATGTTGTAGATGTAATACTTTCTGGTGTGACTTAGTTACAACACTGACTTACCATTAACACAAACACTCCGCAGTTATTTGAATTGTGTTGTCTGGGAATGCCCTGAGAATTAAATAATAATAATAATGCTGAAGTTAATACATCAAAAGCTGGTAAGCCTGTGTCACAGGTCGGAGCGGACCACGTGAGTACCGCCCCCTCCCTTGATTTCCTCCTCGGGGAGGTTCCCAGGGATACCCCAGACGACCAGACACAACGAGGACACTGGAGTGGGAGTTTAAAATACAATTCTTTATTAAATTACTTAAAATTAGGGGAAGGGGAAGTGGAGGGACTAAAATCCAAGGGGAACTGGAGGGTGAGGATGCCGCCTCGGAGCCCGCTGTCTCCGTCACAGAGGGACCTCTGATAAGTCGTCTCGTTCTTCGACTCAATGTCTAGCTCTGATGTCTTTCGGTTTGCTTACTCGTCTCTCCTTTTTCCCAGGTCGCTCCTCTTGTCTCGGGCGCGCTCTTCCTCCTGGGCACAGAGACACAACAGGGAAGTACTGGGAGTCAGGGGTGACTGGGTTACCTTTAGCCTCGGGCGTGGCTCGGCGGTTTCCTTGAGGGATGGGTCGGGGGTCCCGACGGTATGAAGGCCAGCACCTCCAGGACATCCGCTGGATATGGGTCAACGCTGGGACTTTTTGGTCAGTATCCAGGTAAGTATAACTTTTCGCAGTGGGTCTCACTCACTGACTTCGTAGGCGCGATGCGTCCATTCCTTTCTTGCTCTCAAGCTCGGGGACGGCGATGGCTCGGGGGTTTGACCACGGCATAAGTATGGACCAACTGCTCCGCCAGCTTCAGGATCCTCTCTTCTTCGGGGAGGGAGTCGGTCTGGAAAGTGGTCTTGTGCGACAACACGCACACAACACGGCAAACTTCAAGTGTACACTTCAAAGGTCAAAACACTGACTCACCCACGGCACTCCACGCTCACTCCACGTGCACTTAAGGTCCGAAGACCACTTTTCCATATGTCATCTACCTCGGGGGATCACTGAAGCGCTGTTCTGGTTGGGGGACCAGCAAGAGAGACGTCGCTGCCACACCACCTCGGCGTCCTTCCTGTCCACCGCCTCTGGCTCTCCCACGCTCACTTTCCACAGTGGGGCCACTCGTGTTCCCAGATCCCACTTCACATAGCTCACAGATGATACACTTTCGATGAATTTGTCACTGCATCAGTTTCTCAGGGTACTCACGCATCGATCAACCCGTGTGCTCGTCTTGTTCCCTCTTGCAGTGCTCCGCTCGCTTCCTGGCCGCTGTGCTCTCTCTCCCAAAGGGATTCGTTGAGCAGCACTTCCGGGAAGCTGTCCTGCAGGTAACTTCTCAACAGCGAACACACACTTGAATCACAATGCAAAACGCGGTCTGTATTATACTCAACCCCGTCTCTTCCTTTCTCTTCGCAGTTCTCCAGATCCTTGATCGCTCAGTCCACAATATTCACCATGTGTCGTCCTTGGCACTTTGCCCAGATGCCCAGATCCTCTCGCCGCGACGGCTGGAAGCGGTTACCACCACGCTTGGCTTGCACCCGACCCGGAACCCACGACCGCCGCAACAACCCGCCGTCACCACTCTCTGCCACAACTCCCGCTGCCACAACTCCTTCTCAACTGATTTCTGGAAGCCCTCTTTATATTCCTCCTGCTTCCCCTTCATCCAATCCAGAGATCGCGCTGTTCATTGGTGCACCTGCCGCCGATTAGCCCTGATTTTGGTGCTGGGAAAGAAAACCATAGACAGTATATAAACTGGACACAGCGACCCCATAGGTTTCAACGGAGAGCAGTGAAGTCAATTAGAAGCACTTACTTCCTGATCGCAAGGCGAACTGCGCAGGCTCAAACTGAGCTTGACGACGTAGATGTGACGTGAGCAACCTGTAGGTCTTCTAGTAGCTGTGCCTAGAGAAATCTGAATCATTCCCTTCCGAATCTCGCAGAGACGGAGAGCGTGGGTATTTGCTGTCCATGAGCTAACAGCAGGATCAACTTTTTCACTCTCTATGGGCTTCTCCCTTGACTTTATGCCTCCACGTCCTCCCGATTGCTTGCGGGCTTCTCTGCCTGTCCATACGGTAATTTTTCGACTTGTGCGACAGAGTCGCATGGGTATGACGCAATCGTTAGCCTGTTTTTACAAAAACTGCTTCTACGGGGCCATAACGTAAGATACAAGGTAATGGAGCCTTTATTACATTTTCGTGTTTCTTTAGAAATAAACAATGGACAAACGGTGTCTTTAAACGCCTCAGATGTAAAGTTATTCGCTGTCAAAGTGACGCCAAAATGAATGGGAGTCAATGGAATGCTAACAGCAGGTGGGGGTCCGCTAGCCAATGGCGGCGCCCAGGTCGGCTTCAATATCTTTCGGAACACTGCCCCCCTGAAGAAAACCGGAAGTGGCGGTGTTTGATCCGGGCGGAACAAATCTCTGCCACTTTGGTTCCGCCTCAGGAAAAGTCACCCCGTGACACCTGTCATGCCTCAATCGCTTAGGAGACATTCTTGTCTACAGCTGCTCCGGTGTCGAAAACAATGGCGGACTGTGTTTAGCTCATTCAGGGCGCGTCAACATTAAAACTGCAGTGTCAGTTAACAGTCGTGAGAGGGGCTTGTGCAAAAGTATGTCACATTGCCCCTAATCTGAGAACGGGTTGTTCTGAGACAGTGCTTATGATTTGTGGGGATTAAAAAAAACAAAAAAAAACACTAGATGGATTTTTATCATTATAGGGTGGCTGTGTACGCACACTGCCAACACACATTTATGTTCAAACAACATGTAAAATTAAATTTTGCATAATAGGTGCCCTTTAAGGTTATACATAGAACCTTTTCTTCTAAGAGTGTATGCAGGCATATCAAATAAACTGTGCTCTTGTGACTCATCAGAAACAATTTCACTCAATCAAATCATCTTAAAGAGCCACACAGTACTGTGTGAAATATATATATAAAAAAAAACAGATATCATAATGGGCATGTGGACATAAAATTGTTACATATTGTTCTTTGGCTAGTGTCTGGACTTCACTGACAAGATAATACTTAAAATATTAACTTAATTTAGTCAAGAATTAAATAAATGAATACATACTATCTGATTTCTTATGGAATTATGTTTTTGTAGTTTAATTAATAGTGAAAGGTGTGATTAGATGAAAGAGGAGGAAGTGCACGTGGGGGAAACTTGATGCACCTTCATTTAATGTTTATACAGGGAAATTGTGTTTGCTGCAGAAGATCCTCTTTAAACATAGAGAGACAGAACAAACAAGAGTTGAAAGTGTGTGAGAGTTAGTGCAATGATTATTTTGGTTTAAGAAAGCCAACATACTGAAATGGTATTTCAACTTATGTTTGCCTTAGAAATCCAAGCTTATATATTTAACATTAATGTTACATAAAGTTGACTTGAGAAAGCCAACATAATGTTATACTTTTTAAACATTATTATTTAAACCAATTTTAACTTACTTCAAGTTTCAAACTTCAAAGTTTGTTTTGACTATCTTTTTATGTAGTTCATTTTGATCTTCTATTTTTTAACCTTTGGGTGTTTTATGCCTTAAACCAGCAATAAACAACAAACCATGGTCCCCTGAATATGAGTCAAACATAATCTAGACAGCTTCTTACGCCACACCAAGATCAAGCTGATGATACAAAAAGCAGCCTGTAGTCATAAAAAAATGTATCAAAATTATATCAAATAAAATACAATTATAAAAATTATATTATCATAAAGAAATTAACTTGTGAAGAGAAATCTTGTCACATTTCTGTTATGTAGGACATTTTTCATTAAAAATAAATATAACCTTTTCACCACTTTCATTCTGATTTATTCTCTATTTAATATTTTACTTGCATTGAGAAAACGGCTAACAATATGTTCTCGTCGTATATAAATGAATCATGGTGAACACTGGGGGAAACTATTCATACATCATTTGCTCAAATTATGCTCTTTGCATATTGTCTAAGCCCACAAAATGAATCATTGGATGTCCTAAAATCTTTATGAATCTTTTAGATCTGAATACAAATATTATGGCACCAGACTTAAAGGATAATTCCGGTATTTAACACCTTGAGTCTATATTGTAGTTTGTTTTGGATGAACAAGAGTGGTGGACAACATTTTTTTGACAATGGTTCCTCTCTCCGCGTTTTTGACTATAATAGAATTGGCCATGGACCCATTTAACATTGGAGTCAATGGCCATGTCCGAAAATGTCATTAAAAAAAACCTTTAACATTCGTTTTCAAAACCGTGCAACTCACTGAGTGATTAGTGATGTTAGTTGATGTTCCAGAAACAAAAAGTGTTGCGAAATACAGTTTCTGTCGTGTTTTATTCGTCATTTTGTAAAATCCCATTGAATTCTGTTGAAGGACTGAGTGCTCGTTAATATAAATGCGCTACCGGAAACGGAAAGGGGGCTGTTTACATTTGGTCGATGTAGTCTTTTTGCTCGCTTCCGTTTCTCATAAGGCTAGCGCGCAGATCAACTGTGCTCTGGGATTCTAGATCTAATACTATCACATGGAATAGAACAGATCAACTGTGCAATGGGATTCTAGATCTAATACTATCACATGGAATAGATGTTGATGCCGTTGAAATACTGCAGCAGAGCGATGACATCTCAGATCACTATCTAGTCTCGTGTAAATTACATTTAGCCAAGGCTGCAAAGCCGACTCCGTGTTATAAATATGTTAGGACCGATCACTTCTGCCACTAAAGATTGCTTTATCAATAATCTTCCTAATCAGTTTCATCATCTTAGCATCCCGGATAGCTTAGAAGAACTTGATATTGCAACAGAAACTTTTAACTCTCTCTTTTCCAGCACTTTAGACACAGTTGCTCCGCTGCGCTTAAAGAAGATTAAAGAACATAGTCCAACACCGTGGCACAACGAGCACACTCAGGCCCTTAAGAGAGCAGCCAGAAAAATGGAGCGCAACTGGAAGAAAACAAAACTAGAGGTGTTTCGGATTTCATGGAAGGAGAGCTCGATTGCTTACAGAGAGGCCTTAAAAGCTGCTAGATCTGCTTATTTTTCAACCCTATTAGAAGAAAATAAACATAATCCTAGGTATTTATTTGAAACAGTGGCTAAACTAACGAAAAAGAAAGCTTCAAGCCCAGAAGTTTCCAAGCAACACAGCAGTAATGACTTTATGAACTTCTTCACTTATAAGATCGATAATATCAGGGACAAAATTATAACTATGCAACCGTCTAATACAGTATCGCATCAGGAAGTGCATTGTAGTCTCCCTGAGGGAAAATTTGATTCATTCATTGCAATAGGAGAGGAAGAATTTTGCAAACTCGTCAAATCATCTAAATCGACAACGTGCATGTTAGACCCTATACCGACTAAGCTGCTGAAAGAGATGCTTCCAGATGTCATAGATCCTCTTCTTAATATCATTAATTCATCTTTGTCTCTAGGATACGTACCAAAAACCTTTAAGCTAGCTATGATTAATAAACCGCTTGTTAAAAAACAGCAACTTGATCCTACAAAACTAGTCAATTACAGGCCGATCTCTAATCTGCCATTTCTGTCAAAGATATTAGAAAAAGCAGTATCCTCACAACTGTGTTCCTTTCTTGAAAGAAATGATATCTGCGAGGATTTTCAGTCCGGATTTAGACCGTACCATAGTACCGAGACAGCTCTCGTTAGAGTCACAAATGATTTGCTCTTATCATCCGATCGTGGTTGTATCTCTCTATTAGTATTACTGGATCTTAGTGCTGCATTTGACACCATTGACCACAACATCCTTTTAAATAGACTCGAACATTATGTTGGCATAAGTGGAATTGCACTAGCATGGTTTAAATCATACTTATCTGACCGTTATCAGTTTGTAGCAGTAAATGAAGAGATGTCTTATCAATCACAAGTTCAGTATGGCGTACCACAAGGCTCAGTACTAGGACCGCTGCTGTTCACTCTGTATATGCTACCATTAGGAGATATCATTAGGAAACATGGAATTAGCTTTCACTGTTATGCCGACGATACTCAGCTGTATATTTCTTCAAAACCTAACGAAACCTACCAATTCACAAAATTAACGGAATGCATAGCTGATATAAAAAATTGGATGACTAGTAATTTCCTACTACTAAATTCAGAAAAAACAGAGATTCTAATTATTGGACAAAAAACTTCCACACGTAATAACCTAGAGTACTGTCTAACACTAACACAACTTTTTCACTCTCTATGGGCTTCTCCCTTGACTTTATGCCTCCACGTCCTCCCGATTGCTTGCGGGCTTCTCTGCCTGTCCATACGGTAATTTTTCGACTTGTGCGACAGAGTCGCATGGGTATGACGCAATCGTTAGCCTGTTTTTACAAAAACTGCTTCTACGGGGCCATAACGTAAGATACAAGGTAATGGAGCCTTTATTACATTTTCGTGTTTCTTTAGAAATAAACAATGGACAAACGGTGTCTTTAAACGCCTCAGATGTAAAGTTATTCGCTGTCAAAGTGACGCCAAAATGAATGGGAGTCAATGGAATGCTAACAGCAGGTGGGGGTCCGCTAGCCAATGGCGGCGCCCAGGTCGGCTTCAATATCTTTCGGAACACTGCCCCCCTGAAGAAAACCGGAAGTGGCGGTGTTTGATCCGGGCGGAACAAATCTCTGCCACTTTGGTTCCGCCTCAGGAAAAGTCACCCCGTGACACCTGTCATGCCTCAATCGCTTAGGAGACATTCTTGTCTACAGCTGCTCCGGTGTCGAAAACAATGGCGGACTGTGTTTAGCTCATTCAGGGCGCGTCAACATTAAAACTGCAGTGTCAGTTAACAGTCGTGAGAGGGGCTTGTGCAAAAGTATGTCACATTGCCCCTAATCTGAGAACGGGTTGTTCTGAGACAGTGCTTATGATTTGTGGGGATTAAAAAAAACAAAAAAAAAACACTAGATGGATTTTTATCATTATAGGGTGGCTGTGTACGCACACTGCCAACACACATTTATGTTCAAACAACATGTAAAATTAAATTTTGCATAATAGGTGCCCTTTAAGGTTATACATAGAACCTTTTCTTCTAAGAGTGTATGCAGGCATATCAAATAAACTGTGCTCTTGTGACTCATCAGAAACAATTTCACTCAATCAAATCATCTTAAAGAGCCACACAGTACTGTGTGAAATATATATATAAAAAAAAACAGATATCATAATGGGCATGTGGACATAAAATTGTTACATATTGTTCTTTGGCTAGTGTCTGGACTTCACTGACAAGATAATACTTAAAATATTAACTTAATTTAGTCAAGAATTAAATAAATGAATACATACTATCTGATTTCTTATGGAATTATGTTTTTGTAGTTTAATTAATAGTGAAAGGTGTGATTAGATGAAAGAGGAGGAAGTGCACGTGGGGGAAACTTGATGCACCTTCATTTAATGTTTATACAGGGAAATTGTGTTTGCTGCAGAAGATCCTCTTTAAACATAGAGAGACAGAACAAACAAGAGTTGAAAGTGTGTGAGAGTTAGTGCAATGATTATTTTGGTTTAAGAAAGCCAACATACTGAAATGGTATTTCAACTTATGTTTGCCTTAGAAATCCAAGCTTATATATTTAACATTAATGTTACATAAAGTTGACTTGAGAAAGCCAACATAATGTTATACTTTTTAAACATTATTATTTAAACCAATTTTAACTTACTTCAAGTTTCAAACTTCAAAGTTTGTTTTGACTATCTTTTTATGTAGTTCATTTTGATCTTCTATTTTTTAACCTTTGGGTGTTTTTATGCCTTAAACCAGCAATAAACAACAAACCATGGTCCCTGAATATGAGTCAAACATAATCTAGACAGCTTCTTACGCCACACCAAGATCAAGCTGATGATACAAAAAGCAGCCTGTAGTCATAAAAAAATGTATCAAAATTATATCAAATAAAATACAATTATAAAAATTATATTATCATAAAGAAATTAACTTGTGAAGAGAAATCTTGTCACATTTCTGTTATGTAGGACATTTTTCATTAAAAATAAATATAACCTTTTCACCACTTTCATTCTGATTTATTCTCTATTTAATATTTTACTTGCATTGAGAAAACGGCTAACAATATGTTCTCGTCGTATATAAATGAATCATGGTGAACACTGGGGGAAACTATTCATACATCATTTGCTCAAATTATGCTCTTTGCATATTGTCTAAGCCCACAAAATGAATCATTGGATGTCCTAAAATCTTTATGAATCTTTTAGATCTGAATACAAATATTATGGCACCAGACTTAAAGGATAATTCCGGTATTTAACACCTTGAGTCTATATTGTAGTTTGTTTTGGATGAACAAGAGTGGTGGACAACATTTTTTTGACAATGGTTCCTCTCTCGCGTTTTTGACTATAATAGAATTGGCCATGGACCCATTTAACATTGGAGTCAATGGCCATGTCCGAAAATGTCATTAAAAAAACCTTTAACATTCGTTTTCAAAACCGTGCAACTCACTGAGTGATTAGTGATGTTAGTTGATGTTCCAGAAACAAAAAGTGTTGCGAAATACAGTTTCTGTCGTGTTTTATTCGTCATTTTGTAAAATCCCATTGAATTCTGTTGAAGGACTGAGTGCTCGTTAATATAAATGCGCTACCGGAAACGGAAAGGGGGCTGTTTACATTTGGTCGATGTAGTCTTTTTGCTCGCTTCCGTTTCTCATAAGGCTAGCGCGCAGATCAACTGTGCTCTGGGATTCTAGATCTAATACTATCACATGGAATAGAACAGATCAACTGTGCAATGGGATTCTAGATCTAATACTATCACATGGAATAGATGTTGATGCCGTTGAAATACTGCAGCAGAGCGATGACATCTCAGATCACTATCTAGTCTCGTGTAAATTACATTTAGCCAAGGCTGCAAAGCCGACTCCGT
This sequence comes from Phoxinus dragarum, assembly GCA_033366665.1. Lineage (NCBI taxonomy): Eukaryota > Metazoa > Chordata > Actinopteri > Cypriniformes > Leuciscidae > Phoxinus > Phoxinus dragarum. The sequence continues at coordinate 52,464 of JARPMJ010001504.1, read as the reverse complement.
GTTATAAAATATGTTAGACCGATCACTTCTGCCACTAAAGATTGCTTTATCAATAATCTTCCTAATCAGTTTCATCATCTTAGCATCCCGGATAGCTTAGAAGAACTTGATATTGCAACAGAAACTTTTAACTCTCTCTTTTCCAGCACTTTAGACACAGTTGCTCCGCTGCGCTTAAAGAAGATTAAAGAACATAGTCCAACACCGTGGCACAACGAGCACACTCAGGCCCTTAAGAGAGCAGCCAGAAAAATGGAGCGCAACTGGAAGAAAACAAAACTAGAGGTGTTTCGGATTTCATGGAAGGAGAGCTCGATTGCTTACAGAGAGGCCTTAAAAGCTGCTAGATCTGCTTATTTTTCAACCCTATTAGAAGAAAATAAACATAATCCTAGGTATTTATTTGAAACAGTGGCTAAACTAACGAAAAAGAAAGCTTCAAGCCCAGAAGTTTCCAAGCAACACAGCAGTAATGACTTTATGAACTTCTTCACTTATAAGATCGATAATATCAGGGACAAAATTATAACTATGCAACCGTCTAATACAGTATCGCATCAGGAAGTGCATTGTAGTCTCCCTGAGGGAAAATTTGATTCATTCATTGCAATAGGAGAGGAAGAATTTTGCAAACTCGTCAAATCATCTAAATCGACAACGTGCATGTTAGACCCTATACCGACTAAGCTGCTGAAAGAGATGCTTCCAGATGTCATAGATCCTCTTCTTAATATCATTAATTCATCTTTGTCTCTAGGATACGTACCAAAAACCTTTAAGCTAGCTATGATTAATAAACCGCTTGTTAAAAAACAGCAACTTGATCCTACAAAACTAGTCAATTACAGGCCGATCTCTAATCTGCCATTTCTGTCAAAGATATTAGAAAAAGCAGTATCCTCACAACTGTGTTCCTTTTCTTGAAAGAAATGATATCTGCGAGGATTTTCAGTCCGGATTTAGACCGTACCATAGTACCGAGACAGCTCTCGTTAGAGTCACAAATGATTTGCTCTTATCATCCGATCGTGGTTGTATCTCTCTATTAGTATTACTGGATCTTAGTGCTGCATTTGACACCATTGACCACAACATCCTTTTAAATAAGACTCGAAACATTATGTTGGCATAAGTGGAATTGCACTAGCATGGTTTAAATCATACTTATCTGACCGTTATCAGTTTGTAGCAGTAAATGAAGAGATGTCTTATCAATCACAAGTTCAGTATGGCGTACCACAAGGCTCAGTACTAGGACCGCTGCTGTTCACTCTGTATATGCTACCATTAGGAGATATCATTAGGAAACATGGAATTAGCTTTCACTGTTATGCCGACGATACTCAGCTGTATATTTCTTCAAAACCTAACGAAACCTACCAATTCACAAAATTAACGGAATGCATAGCTGATATAAAAAATTGGATGACTAGTAATTTCCTACTACTAAATTCAGAAAAAACAGAGATTCTAATTATTGGACAAAAAACTTCCACACGTAATAACCTAGAGTACTGTCTAACACTTGATGGCTGCTCTGTTAAGTCTTCGTCGTCGGTTAGGAACCTGGGTGTGCTCTTTGATACCAATCTTTCATTTGAAAGTCATGTGTCTAGTATCTGTAAAACCGCTTTCTTCCATCTTAAAAATATATCTAAATTACGTCATATGCTCTCAATGAATAATGCAGAACAATTAGTTCATGCGTTTATGACCTCAAGGCTAGATTATTGTAATGCTCTACTGGGTGGTTGCCCTGCACGCTTAACAAACAAACTACAGCTAGTTCAAAACGCAGCAGCTCGAGTTCTTACCAGAACCAGGAAGTATGACCATATTAGCCCTGTTCTGTCAACACTGCATTGGCTGCCTATTAAAGATCGTATAAATTTTAAAATATTGCTGATCACTTACAAAGCACTAAATGGTTTAGCTCCGCAGTACTTGAGCGAGCTCTTAACGCATTATAGTCCTTCACGTCTACTGCGATCTCAAAATTCCGGCCAGTTAATAATACCTAGAATATCAAAATCGACTGCTGGCGGTAGATCATTTTCCTACTTAGCACCAAAACTTTGGAACAGTCTTCCTAACATTGTCCGGGAAGCAGACACACTCTGTCAGTTCAAATCTAGACTAAAAACACATCTCTTCGGCCTAGCATACACATAACACATTATAGACTTATAATTAGGCTGCATAGTTTAGAACAGCCGGGACCGGGAACACTTCCCTTAATCCTGATGTACTTGGTACATCATAAGAAGGATGGCGTCTACGCTAATATTAGTCTCTCTGTCTATCCCGAGGTTTACTGCTGTCCACCGGAACCAGGCCGTATCCAGATCTGATGAAGGACCAGCGCCAGGACACGACGACGCCGCTGACCTGAAGTGTCAACCAGTCTCTCCTCCTCTCCACTCCGACTTCAACCAACCGGAACTGGACAAATTCTTTCTGAACTTCATACACTGTTCACTCATTGGCCAGAGGAGAACTGGCCCCCGACTGAGCCTGGGTTCTCCCAAGGTTTTTTTCTCCCTTCTGTCACCTGATGGAGTTTTGGTTCCTTGCCGCTGTTGCCTTACCTTATGGCTTGCTTAGTTGGGGACATTTAATATTCAATTATTTTCAATTATTTTTTTTGTATTTTCATGTTATAACTGTGAAGCTGCTTTGATACAATCTGTATTGTAAAAAGCGCTATATAAATAAAGATGACTTGACTTGACTTGACTCTGGGAGAGTAAGCGAAATAAACAAACAAAACCTTCATTAATTGTTACTTGTAATATGAAGTTGAACTCGACTGTGACCGTGAGTGTCCCGCGAGACATGAACATCAGTTATCGCCATCAAGTGGTCGGGAGTGTGCTAACGCTTCAGATTCAAATATTGAACGGAAGTTACACAGTTGTGAAGTGTCTGAAAAAATAGTTCCACTATAGCTAAATAAACGGATTGGAATCATATATTGCGACAAAATATTGTTTATAATCATTAACGAACACCACTAACCACTCGGTGAGTTTAACAGTTTTGTAAACGAACATTGGCTGTTTTAATGACATTTTCAGACATGGCCATTGACTCCAATGTTAAATGGGTCCATGGCCAATTCTATTATAGTCGAAAACTCGAGAGAGGAACCATTGTTAAAAAAATGTTGTCCACCACTCTTGTTCATCCAAAACAAACTACAATATAGACTCAAGGTGTTAAATACCGGAATTATCCTTTAATAACTGTTGTGGTATGCCATCATTTCGAGGAAATGTATGTTCTTATTTTTATGTGTTGACATTTTCACTTATGGTGTATGGTTTAGGTGTTAACAGTGATCTACAAATCTAAACGGGGGTCCAGGGTCTGGTGGGGTGTTATAAACCATTCAAGCTCATTTGATTAGAATGCCCATCCTGGTATTAATCACCCCCACCAAACACCAATACACAACACCCTCTATTTGGGGCGCTATAGCCCACCACATCCCTAGGACCCTAGCTACTCTAGGATTGCTCCTGTCTGCCTCGCTGTTGACTGCTGCTGCTGTGAGTTGGTTTGTGGCTGTAAGCTCCATATAAGCCTCATATTAGCTTTGTATTTCTTTCTGTTTTGAACCATCATTTACTATCATTTCTAGTTGTTTATACTTCCAAATACAGCTTACTCAACATGTCAGATTTACCTGACATCGTTACTGTAGCTTCCGTTATTGTTAGCACAACACGCTAGTAACTCGCTAGCCTGTTAACGCGTAATTTTTCTCTCGCGTAGCCCGCGCCTTTGAGTTCATAAAAAGCCCAGGTGAGTAAGAATCAGTCAACAAACACGGTGAGTAATGTCTTGTCCTATTTTTGTCACCTGCACTTCATGTCACATGTTTAGCATAGCCTTCTCTGTCGGCAATATAGGATTTATATGTGATAAATGCATGGAGACAGTCAGGCTGACGGAGAAGATTTCAGAACTAGAGACACGCATCCAAACTTTAATTTAAAATAGTAAGAGTACTAGAGCTTTAGATACTATTTTGGATGTGCCTAGCATAGTGAACTCTTTACATGATTCGATTCCGGCTGAAGTAGAGCCTGTGCAGCAGGGCAAATGGGTGACAGTGAGGGATCGCTCTAGTCGCGGATAAAAAAACAAACACTTTTCCGTTTCGATTACCATAACAAATCGATTTGCCGCGCTCAGTGAAACACCCACTGAGAATTCTGTTGAATGTGCCCTGGTAATTGGTGATTCGATCACACTGAACGTTAAAATAGAGACACCAGCCACCATAGTCACCTGTTTGCCGGAAGCCAGAGCGCCTCACATCAAAACAAATTTAAAAGTGCTTGCTAATCGTAAATTCTCTAAGATCATTATTCACGTCGGCACTAATGATGTTCGAGATCACCAAAATTAATATTTAGAGGTGTGTGAATTCGCAAGTACGATGTCAAGCACTGTAATTTGCTCTGGCCCCCTTCCTGTTCGCAAGAGTGATGAGATAGTTAGTAGATTGTGTTCACTCAATGGCTGGCTGTCGAAGTGGTGTCCGCTTAATAATATAGAATTCATAAACAATTGGAAAAGTTTTTGGGGCAAACCTGACCTGTTGAAAAGAGATGGTATTCATCCCTCCTGGGATGGTGCTGCTCTTCTCTCTAGTAATTTGGCTCATAGTCTTCGAGATAAAACATGACAAATTAGGCACCAGGGGCCGTATTCACAAAGAATTTTATCTTACCACTAGGAGTACTCCTAAATCGCACAAAAAGATTTTAGCTAGGAGTGTTCTCTTAAAAGTTATTCACAACGCCTTTCAGACCTACTCTTAGTAAGGAAAAATGACAACTTCTAAACTAAGAGTGAGTCTTCGTTGCTATGGATGACGTCAATTATCATGCACGAGCTTCCTCGCAATGATCACGGTGATTGGTTGTTAGATGACAGGGCCATCATGCGAAACATAACACAGACGCACCAAATCATGGAATTACGACATCTAAATATGTCTGTGTCCTACACAAAATAATAATAATAATGTCATCGAAATGCATAATGACATGTTTGTGCAGGCCCCAGTGAAGTGTAATTCTAAAAAGGCAGAGAGAGAGAGAGAGAAAAGTTGTGAATTAAATTAAATTAAATCAAGGTAGCCTAGTAATACCTTAATGAAAACCGCCACTTGCCTAATAATGAAAAACGACACTTGCATTAACACTTGCTTGGTTAATAGACATCCTATTAGCCTAAATAGACTACTTAAAGCAAGGAAATATTGCTCCTATTTAAGTAATGTAATAATGACGGTGGATTATGAACTCGCCAAAACGGAAAAGAAAGCCCAACTTGACGCAGGATCAGTTACTGCTGCTGGCCCAGTTGGTGCTGGGAAAAAAAACACATAATAAAAGGGAAATTCGGCACTGGGATACAACATCGAGAATTGTAAAGTTTGCATCTAACACAATCTATTGATGGAGTGGGTTTTCTTTCTATTCACAAACACGTCCTCATCCTGATGTGGTGCAATTATTTTAATATGTGTCCCATCTGCACCGACCACTCCGGGCACACCGGCAATATCCATAAAGCTGGCTTTGTTTCTTTGGAGTTGGCGAATGTCCAAAGGAAAACTTATGAACTGTCGAATAATATGGGGGTCTACAGAGTGCATTGATGGTTTGGTGGATGGATCTGCTTACCGATGGCTGGGATATCGCTAGATTGTCGGCATTACACAATTGCATTTTCCCCGTTGCCAGGTAGCGAAGTGTTATCAAACATTTAAATCCGGCACTGATTGGGTTGTTGCGATTAGTTGGCGCTGTTATTGCATCCCTCACAAGATCCACAACAATCAGTATTCCCTCACGGTTAAGGCGGTATCTTTGTAATAACTCCGTGTCAATGAGTGTCTCAACACACTGTGTCGCGCGGTGATTTTAAGATCCTTTGTGAATAGGTCTTAGTGAGTTAGGAGTCCTCTCGACTTCTTTTAAGCTGTCCCAGACTTAGGTGCTACTTTTAGGGCTAAAATGCTTCGTGAATTACTCTTAGTGAAAAAAATGAGGAGTCCTAAAGTTAGGAGTGACACGCCCATTATTTTTAGGAGTTGCTCCTAAATTCGCCTGTTAGGAGCTACTTTTAGCCTTAGAATTCTTTGTGAATACAGCCCACTGGTCAGGAAGCAGACAGACTGGCTTAAACCGACCGTCTGCAAGCGGCCTCGCGTCACCAAGGTCAGATAAATCCCATCACATAGAGACTCTGTTCATCTAGATATCATCATATGGAGACTGTGTCTGTTTCTCCGAATTTGGAAATCCATAAACGTCCAAACCCCATCTAAGGTTAAAAATGTACTTGATGTTCAACAAATAAAAAAACAGATATAATACAGATGAGCAAATGATAAAGCTTGGGTTGCTGAATTTTGATCCCTTACTTAAAAAGCGCTAATAGTTAATGATATGATTTCAGATTATAACCTAGATGTGCTGTGTTTGACAGAAACCTGGCTTAAACCAAACGATTACATTACTTTAAATGAGTCACAAGATTACGGTTATAAACATGAACCTCATCTGACACGCAAAGGAGGAGGTGTTGCTGTAATTTATAGTAATAATTTCAAAATCACTAAGAAATCTAGTTTTAAATATACTTCTTTTGAAGTGTTGGTGCTTAAAGGTAGGGGTTGGTAATCCTGTTCAGAAACATTTTTTTTTATACTGGGTGAAATGGTCCTTCCATTCTGATAGTAGTCAATACATTATGTGTTCAGAAAAAGGAATGAAAACAAATCTGACCTCTGTAGCAGCTGTAGGACAGTAAAAACTCTGACCAATCACTGCCATTCGGTGCGAATGTAAAAGAACCAATCAGATGCCTTCATGTCTCGTGCCCGAGCACCACTGCGTGCACAGCAGTGATGCGCGGGTCAATGTATAAAACAACCCGCACCCGACCGACGTTTTCAACTAACCCGCCCGCAACTCGGACCGCAAAAAAAAGAAAGAAAATATTGTACCCGACCCGCGTTTTTTTAAAGTAGCTATAGTAAATGCTCATCGCGTCATGGGCCATAGACGGAGGAACTAGGGGTGCGCATTTTTCAGAATGCTGTATGATATAGCCTAGTGTTTTGTAATAAAGGCTTGATTTATTCATTTATTTCGTTTCATTTTTCTTAAAGGGCACCTATTATGGAATTTTGAAATTTACCTTTCATGTAGTGTGTAACATAGATCTAGGTGAACAAAAACATCCTGCAAAGTTTGAAATATGAAAGTGCACCGTATATAAAGTTATTGTCTTTCAAAAGTGAGAGTCGACTCTGAGTCATTTTTATGAATCGTTAGAAGACCGAAGCTTTTTCTTTGACTAGATGACGTCAACTTGTCAAGTTATTTGAATACAATACGCCCACTTATTGCGTTCCAAGCATAGGCCAGGGAAAATATCATGGCGACGAGACGCTGTGTTCTGAAGTGCGAGTCAAAAGCAAACTTTTTTCATCTGCCCAAGGAGGAGCATTTGAAGACTAAGTGGCTACAATTCATATAACTATACCACAGAAGTATAGTCCGAGCCTTGTGCTTTGTTCGCGTCATTTTGAAGACGATTGCTTTTTAAATGCAATCAAACTTGGATTCGCGAGCTGGCTGATATTGAAGGAAGGTTCAGTTCCAAGTGTATTTGCATCAGCTTCCTCCTCCGTATCACAACCTGTAAGTGTTATTAATAATTTTTGCTTTTATATTTTATGTAGCATGCTTAATAATTATTGTGTTTGTTGTGTAAGCACCGTTTAGCTTCTAGGTCTTCAATGACAATTGTATTGAGATATGTGAAGTGTTTGTCGTTGTTTTCGGAGTTGTCTTAAAGAATAGAATAATACCTTGTAGTAACGTAACTGCATTTTTTTTTTTTGTAAAAACGTTATGTTTATGCATCGGGCTAATGCAAACAAAGACTGATTGTGCTTTTACAATATGAACTCTGGGCTATGCTCGCTAACATAACATTACATTCTTTATCTTATTTTTCGTTTTTTACTACAAACTATAAAGCAGTGGACTATAATCATTATTATAATACAATTTAATTGATAAAAGCATCATTGTACTCCGTGTTAAAAATAAGTATTATCTCTGTAAACACTGCTGGGTCATCTGACCAATCACCGCAGATTAGCGTCGCGCAAAGGAGGGGTTTGAAAAACGAGTCGTTGAACGATTCATTTGGGAGTCGGTGAGCAAATCAGGTAAAAATAAATGCATATTATACGAAAACAAAAGTGTTTTTTGTCATTGCATTCATGTAAAACTGTTGTTGGGGACTCCCACAACAACATTAGGAACATTTTAAATGTCATAATAGGTGCCCTTTAACAATTAAGATGCTGCATGTGTTTATAGCATGTGCCTAATCGACGTGTGCGTCTCTCCCCCGACTTTCCCAACAAAAATCCCCCCCGCCCCCTCTCAGCAAATAGGCTACATAAAACTGACATTACTGAGCTATATGCGTTTAAAAGTAGCCTATTAAAATGGCACAATGGCATTGCTCAGTTCAACGCGTTGGGAAATCGGGCATTTTGTCCCGCGTCAGCTTTTATTCAAAAGTTAATAACGCGCTCAACATTCAAAAGGTAAATAAGGATTTCCCACTTTCATCTGCAGACTGCTCGTGCGTCATCCTCGCGCATTCAGACAATAAAGTGTAGACCTATGTATTTCATAGAACATTGTGTCTAGTACTATATAAATTACAAAGGTAAACGACCCGACCGACCGCGACCCAAATATCATTAAAAAAATAAAAATATTTTTGGATGACTCGTAACCGCGGGCGCAGGCACCCGCTCATTTTGGATCAACCCGCGCATCACTGGTAGGTACATGCAGCTGAGCTGACTCCAAATGTGGATGCGCGTTCATGTTTGTGGGGGGGGCGTAGCTTTGGACGGAGCACTGACAGGAGGGGGCGGAGCTTAGAAGAGGTGCCACTTTCAAATCTGGCTAGCTCTCCAACATTACCTACTCTAGCTTTAATGTAAAAATATATAGTGTAAATGATAGATCACATTTGATAATTCTGCTCGCTACTGTATATACACCACCAGGGCACCATAAAGATTGCATTGTAGTCTCCCTGAGGAAATTTTTTATTAATTTGTTGCTATAGGAGAGGACGAATTTGTTAATTCATCTAAATCGACAACTTGTATGTTAGACCCTATACCGACTAAGCTACTGAAAGAGATGCTTCCAGATGTCACAGATCCTCTTCTTAATATCATTAATTTGTCTTTGTCTCTAGGATACGTACCAAAAACCTTTAAGCTGGTTATGATTAAACCGCTTGTTAAAAAAACATAACTTGATCATAACATTTTTTGTCAATTACAGGCCGATCTTGATCTGCCTTTTCTGTCAAAGATATTAGAAAAAACAGTATCCTCACAACTGTGTTCATTTCTAGAAAGAAATGATATCTGTGAGGATTTCCAGTCCGGATTTAGACTGTACCATAGTACCGAGACAGCTCTCGTTAGAGTCACAAAAGATTTGCTCTTATCATCCGATCGTGGTTGCATCTCTCTATTAGTGTTACTCGATCTTAGTGCTGCATTTGACACCATTGATCACAACATCCTTTTAAATAGACTAGAAAACTATGTTGGCATTATTGGAATTGCACTAGCATGGTTTAAATCATACTTATCTGACAGTTATCAGTTTGTAGCAGTAAATGAAGAGATGTCTTATAGATCACAAGTTCAGTATGGCGTACCACAAGGCTCAGTACTAGGACCGCTGCTGTTCGCTCTATACATGCTACCATTAGGAGATATAATTAGGAAACATGGAATTAGCTTTCACTGTTATGGCGACAATACTCAGCTGTATATTTCTTCAAAACCTAACGAAACCTACCAATTCACAAAATTAACGGAATGCATAGCTGATATAAAAAATTGGATGACTAGGAATTTTCTACTACTAAGTTCTGAAAAAAAAAACAGAGATTCTAATTATTGGACAAAAAACTTCCACACGTAATAACCTAGAATACTGTCTAACACTTGATGGCTGCTCTGTTAAGTCTTCGTCGTCGGTTAAGAACCTGGGTGTGCTCTTTGATACCAATCTTTCATTTGAAAGTCACATGTTTAGTATCTGTAAAACCAATCAAATTTTTGATTACTTACAAAGCACTAAATGGTTTAGCTCCGCAGTACTTGAGCGAGCTCTTAGCGCATTATAGTCCTTCACGTCTATTGCGATTTCAAAATTCCGGCCAGTTAATAATACCTAGAATATCATAATCGACTACTGGCGGTAGATCTTTTTGCTGTTTAGCACCAAAACTTTGGAACAGCCTTCCTACCATTGTCCGGGAAGCAGACACACTCTGTCAGTTCAAAGCTAGATTAAAGACACATCTCTTTGACCTAGCATTCACATAATACATTTTAATTCAATTATTGTGGTTTGATTATGATCTTGATTCAATATCGATTCATTTTGATATTATATTAGGTACAGTAGATGCATGTTCATTTTTCTCAATAAAGAAAATTTCACCTAATGCTGTAAACATAGGCTACAGAGAGCCCTGTTAGCTGTTATTATTAAATGTTAAAAATAACTGTCACGTCACATTTAAAAGCGGCATAACGGTATTTATTGTTTGAATTTCATAATAAAATTGACAGAATCTGAGAGCTGAGAATTTGTTTAATATCAAGAGTAACCTGCTCTGTCTTGTCTGTCGGTGTCATTTGCCTTGCATTTGTTCTGCCTTGCGTGAGAAAATGGATGTGGCGTGAGAGCATGTGAAAAGTGTCAATTGCATGTGTCTCACAGTGAATGTGTGAGAGATTGCAGCTCTGCAAATATGTACAAACGGTACACATTCAAAACCTACTCAAAAATGTACATGGAGTACAAAAACATACAATACATACAGCCAGGGTGCGATTTGTGAAAAAAACAGAGGGGGGGAGGTTTTGAAACATTTTTATTCATAAAAATAAATCATGCAACATGAACTTTATCACTGCATTTGCAGGAAATGTAAAATCTTTTTTCTTATTAACTCATGAAGCAGCCTAATGCAATATTTGTACTCTAATAGCTTATCTTTCCCCACAATTTTTCCACAGAACTGTGATCATGAAATAACGTTAACTTTACATTGTGATGCTGAGCTACAGTGAAATGATAGAAAAGACAGATGCATTATCTGTGTTAGCAATTCGCCTCATTCGCGTGAACTGGAAGCGCGAATGAAGCTATAAGCACGGCGCTGCGCTAAACGCCTCATTCACGCCGCAGGACCTCTAGCCGTGCGTAAACGCGTCTTTACATTGACTTTACATTGACTTGACATTGAAATCACTCACGCCAGACGCTCAAGAGTGAGTGAGTAATCATTTTAAAATAAAATTGACTTTAATCAAACCACGGATCCGTGATAAGTTTTGTGATCCGTCTCGCCGTTAATGTAGTAGCACTGATCACTTTGAGGGGGGGGATACATTTATGCCCACCGGGGATACAAATAATTAAGCAGAGGCAGGGATACATTGACCAGAAAGGGGTAAATCCCACGCATCCCCCCCTACACAAATAACCTACATTTAATTCAATAACCTATACAAATATGGACATAATACACAAATTAATAACATTAAATCCTAATCACAACTTTATTAAAAGGTCTTCACTGTACACTGAATGCATTGATGTGTTGTTGTAAACATACCTTAAAGGGATACTTCACCTCTAGAAAGATGAATGTGTATTTAAAATGGGTCCTTTATGTAGTACAAATGTGAAATTATTTTCGAATTTGGAGCCTTCTAGACTGAGAAAAGCCAGAAAATGTATTTTTGGCTCATGTTGATGAAAGACAACAACTCCCAGAGAACAACTTCGCTGCCCTACGAGGCCACTCCCAAGCCACGCCTACCGGTAAGAGCGCAGTTAAACAACTAGGCTAGCCTACTAGTTGACTCGAAACTTAAAAGACGCCGTTTTATCGTGAGTCTCTGTGTCTGCCTGGGATTGTCCGGAATTGGCCCAAAATATCCGGGATTCAGCTTTTGCGTTCTACAGTCGCCATTCATTATTCTCTGCGGCCATTATTCTCAGAGGCCGGTGGCATGATTAGTGTTAGCTGGTGGCAAATTATTACTGATTACTGGGCCTTCTTCACATGAGACAATTGCAATAATGGCTCCAGACATGCAGATGCCTTTGTACTCCAGTGATGTAGAAAGAGGCATTGGTTCTTGGTTCAAGGCCCTGTGCTGGGGGCATCCTGTCATCAGAAAATGCTAACGACAGACACTTTCCTCATGGGCTGGAGTGCGGTCCTATACAACCGCTTGACTCGGGGTTTGTGGAGTGATCATCTTTCATCTTTCAGATGAAATTTGTCGAGGTAGACACCCGGGGAATGGAGACTCCACCCAGAAATGGTGGAGTTGATTTGGAGGAGGTTCAGTCAGGCAGAAGTGTTGTTTGCATCAGTAGAAATGTCTACTCTAGTTCTTCCTCAAGGATCCAGTTCCGTTGGGGCTGGATGCCATGGTTCAGACCTGGCTGAAGCTATGTCTGTATGCATTTCCCCTGATTGCTCTGCTCCTGTGAGTTTTAGAAAGGGTTTGCCAGGACGGGGTTCATCTTCTACAAATAGCTCAGTTCTGGCTGGCCCGAGTGTGGTTTATAAACCTATTGTCTCTCCTGGATGGCTCTCCATGGAAGATTCCCGTTCGGAAGGATTTTCCGTCTCAAGCACAATTTATTTTCCGACCAGAAATATGGAAATTGAGGGTTTGGCTCCCGAGGAGAAGCAAATGTTGAACTCTGGTCTCTTAACTGGGAAACAATTACTCATCATCATCGGCAGTCCGTCGTGTATCGACGATGACTTGTCTGGATTGGAGGCTATGGATAGGCAGGCTCTCATGTGGGCTAGAAGGCCTGCTCTCGATCAACAGCAGCGATGGCATTTGCTACAGACAAAGTATTTTGCTGCAGTGGAATAGTGCCGCCTCTCATGGCGGCTTTCTCATATTCTTTCTGACGCTTTTTCTCAACAGCTGCGACTGCTGTTTTCAATCTGCGCTGCCATTTCTCACGCTGCAGGGCCTGTTCCCCCCACCAGGTGTTCCTCATACTTTGTAAAGTACTTTGTAAAGTACTTTGACAAAGGTGCCGACGGAGCAACATGGCAAGCAGACATTTGACAGTCACTTTTCTAACTACTGCGGTGGACCCCTGCGCTTCAGCCAATAACAGAAAGGTCTCCAGCGCTTCAGCCAATAATCGACAGGTCTGAAGCGCTTCAGCCAATAACAGACAGGTCTCAAGTGCTTCAGCCAATAATCGACAGGTCTGAAGCGCTTCAGCCAATAACAGACAGGTCTCAAGGGCTTCAGCCAATAATCGACAGGTCTGAAGCGCTTCAGCCAATAACAGACAGGTCTCAAGCGCTTCAGCCAATAACAGACAGGTCTGACTCGGGTGCAAAACCAATCAAAACTTACAGTTCGGCTGGAGGGCGGGACGTTCAAACGCGCTTTGACATGTAGGGCCCTATCTTGCACCCAGCGCAATTGACTTTGAACACCGACGCATGTATCATTCCTATCTTGCACCCGCGCACAGCGGACTTTTCCCTCCACAGACGCACGTCGGTAAATTAGGGAATGAACTTGCGCTCGCGGGGGCGGTTCAGCGCAAAGAGGAGGCGTGTTCCGGCGCAAAACTTCCATGGTGCTATTTTCCAGTTTTAGAAAGCAATTGCGCCATTGATCAGGAAAAAAACAGTCTAAAGACAGTGGCGCGTTGCGCGTTAGTGATATGGTATTTTAAGGGCGCGTGCTTGGCCATAATGTTAACGCGCATCCACTTTGTACACACTAATATAAACAGATGCAGCAGTTTTCATTTTTGCAAATCATACATTATTACAAGGAAAAATATTAACACACGAGGGAAATCATTGTTGTGTCCGTGAAGATGTGAAAAAGATATCTAGATAAAAAAAAAAAAATCTAGATTAGGCTACACATTTACCCAAATTATACGTCTGTTTAACCGAAGCTAATTTGAGTGAGTTTCTCCCATCATCCCCAATGTCACTTCTCTGTGTTTTACGGCCCTGACGAGAGCGTCGGTTTCCTCGGCTGTGAACCGCTCCTGGCGTGCGCTGGCAAATCCGCCGTTATAATAGCAATCCGCCGTGGAACAAGCGCGCCAGCTCTTAAAGGGAATGTGAGAGGACGCTCTGATTGGTTTATTTCACGTTACGCCCAAACCACACCTATGAATAATGAAGCTACTTCAGACCAACCCCTTTTAGATTTGCGTCGGGCGCAAGAGTCATTTATCCTGCCAGGAAAATAGCAACAGCGCCGGGATCCGCCCACAAAGTTACTTGCGCTTTGCACTTTGACACTTGCGTTTCAGATCGTCAAAATAGGGCCCATGATGTTTTATTAACAAGGTTCGGGAGGAACACGTTCTAATGATCAAGCAATCAAGTAACTCCAACCAGCTGTCATCAATCAGTTATCAACAGATCCACTCAATCAGCATGAGTAAAGCCTATAAATATTCACAGTCAACTCACCCTTATTCCTCGACAGTTTTCAGCATTTGGTTCTCCGTTCTGCAAACGATGTCTCAAATGCAACGTTCACCGTCCGATGACGAGCTCAACCGCTCTCCGGTTCCTCCGCCGCCATCAGCCGGCCCTAGGACCACTTCTTCTCTGCCTGATATCGCCTCCGAGCCCCAGGCTTCATCTCGCGGGCGCCGGTCTGCACAAGCAACCCCCCGCACGCCAAGACGCCGAGGCCTGCCCTCACCTCCACCAGCGAGGACTCCAGCTTTCTCCCCGGCATCCTCCTATCATTCGGCCGTACCCACGATTCCACCCATTGGAAAGTGGACAGTCATGAGTCTGAGACAAGCGCTGATAAATTCTGATATTCAGCCTTCGCGCAGGATGAACAAAGCGCAATTGTACAATCTGTACGTCACCTTGCAGTCATCCAATCTCTCTCCCAAGTCCACCCCAGCTTCCACGGCAGCCAGCAGGCTGAGAAAAACCCGGGAGGCCCCGAATCCGCCTCGCCAGACACCGTCTCCTCCTCATTCAAGATCCGGTTTTCGGCGTGCATCAGCCCGCAGTACCAGGCCTTCAGCGAGCCTGGGCCGCGCCCCAGATGCCACCGCTGCGAGCCCTCACTCGCCTCCCGCCTCAGCTCAGCTTTTCACCGCGGCGCTTCCCGCCGTAGCGCCTTACACAGCTGGGCCCGCCGGCCCACCCCCAGCCTCCCAGCTTTTTCCTCCCGCTATTTCCAACTCTTTTCCTCTGCAGTGGCCTCCGGCTCCCGTAGCAGACGCTAGCGTGAGGCTGCCTCCGCTAGCGGCGCAGGCCAGGCCTTTCAGTCATCTTCCCGCGACTACTGCTAACTCCTCCCCTTTTCAGTGGTCTGCAGCTCAAGCAAGCGCGAGGCTGCCTCCGCTTGTAACTCAGGCTCACACTTCTCATTCATATCCTCCTTTTCCCCCTCATGTTTCTTTCAATTTCCCTCCCCAAGCCCCTCAGGCCGATTTAAGCGTGAGGCTGCCTCCGCTGATAGTCGCAGCCCTGGCTTCTCTCCCTTTCAGCTCTCTCTTAAACGTAAAATCTAACTATTCTCTTTTTACAGCTACACCGATGCCTGTCCCACAAAACGCCGTCGCTCTGGAGCCTCCACCAGTGGCCCACAACATCCGAGCACAGATCCTGGCAGGTGCAGACATAGACCTTTCACATTTACTTTCTCTGCTCCCCGTGTCCGATTCTAACCGCCAGTTGGACTGCGGGGATTTTTCAGTGACTTTAAAAAATCAAAACATGCATTCATCACGTTTACTTTCGTTTTCTGAATTCTCCATCGCTTTCAGCCATTTCACAGAAGTCATTTGTTCAGCATTCCCTCATAGGCGGCGCGAACTGAACGACTATTTAGCGCTCATAGCCGAGCTCGCGTTGTCTTACGGGGGAGGGCACTTTTATACCTACCACAAACTCTTCTCGGCAAAATGCGCTGTTAGAGTTTCCCAGTGGAACCAGTGCCCTTACTGGGGAGCACTCGACACCGGCCTTCACAGCAGAGTATTCCTTGGCTGCAGGAACATTTCTTGCGCGGTCTGCAGGTCAGTAGCTCATTCCACCATATCATGCCCACAAGTTAACCCCTCCATTCCCCCTTGCTCAAACACAGCACCAGTTAAATCCACCAGTTATGTACCAAGACCGGCAACCATCAACGCAAATCCCCACGATGCCGATTTCAGCTCCAGAGCTTCTACGGATAGCAAACAGCCTTGCAACAATTTTAACGCTGGCAAGTGCACCAGGCAGCGTTGTCGATACTTGCACATATGCAGTTTCTGCGGCGGCGCCCATGCCCGTCCTGTATGCCCCGTGTTTAAAGATGTCAATAAAAAATCAAAAAATTATTTATCGACTCCCGTGAATATTTCTCGCCTTTCTATCGAACCTGCTCACCACCCGGTCTCCGACTTCACTGAATATCTGCTTTCCGGCCTCCAACATGGTTTTAAACCTGGAGTGGTTTGCCCGCTCTCCCAAAACGTCATCTGCGATAATCTCCAATCGGCTCTCGCCGAGCCCGACGTAGTAGATAACCTGATTAAAAAAGAAGTCGATTCAGGCTTTATGATTGGCCCTTTTGACGATCCTCCATTTAAAGTTTTTCGCATCAGCCCCATTGGCGTGGCTACGAGAAAGTTTTCAGGTAAGAAACGTCTCATAGTTGATCTGTCAGCTCCGCATTATTCATTTTTCCCAAGCATTAACAGCCTGATCCCACTTGACAAATTTTCTCTCAAATACCATGACGTAGATCACGCAGTCGACCTAATAAAAATCGTGGGTCGGGGTGCTTGGCTCGCAAAAATTGACATCACCTCAGCTTTCAAAGTGATGCCCATCCACCCTGATTCATGGCACTTATTCGGAGTGCGCTGGCAAGGGAAATTCTATTTTGCCGTTCGTTTAACTTTTGGATGCAAAAGCAGCCCCAAAATTTTTGACATGCTATCCGAAGCTGTTTGCTGGATCTTGTCAAACAACTACGCAATTCCTCACCTCATTCACCTGCTAGACGATTTTCTAATCATTTCGCCTTCCAGTGCCATTCCAGCCGCTCATATTCTCACAGTTCAAAGAGTTTTTTCCGAGCTCGGAATCCCCATCGCCCAAGAAAAAAACATGGGTCCCTCCACATCCATCGAGTTCCTCGGCATTAACTTAGATTCAGTTAAATACCAGGCCTCCCTGCCCAAGGAAAAAATCGACAGAATAATTCTCATCTCATCTACCCTCGTAGACCATTCAAAGTGTTCCAAACGCGAACTCCTATCCCTGCTCGGCCACCTAAACTTCGCAATGTGCATCATTCCACAAGGACGCCCTTTCATTTCTCATCTCCTCTCTCTCGCATCTTCAGTACACGCGCTAGAGGATCTTATTTCCCTAACTGCAGCGTGCCGAGACGAGCTCAGGCTATGGATAACTTTCCTTAATCAGTGGAACGGCCTGTCTTTTTTTTATAAGAACCTAGTTTCATCCCCCATCGACATCCAGCTATTTACAGATGCAGCCCCCTCAGTCGGCTTCGGGGGGTTTTGCCAAGGTCGCTTGTTCGCGTCTCCATGGCCCCCCCAAATCCAGGACACTCTACAGTCGTCCGCACTCTTCGAGCTTTACCCTCTCGTAGTAGCAGCCTTCCTGTGGGGAAAGGAATGGACTGCTAGCAGTATCTTAGTGCATTGTGACAACGAAGCTACAGTCCAATGCATTAATAAAGGCCGTTCCCACTCACCCGCACTGATGCCACTTTTAAGACGTCTAATCTGGATTTCAGCGTGTGATCAATTTATTTTAATCGCTAAACATATCCCTGGGTCAAAAAATCAAATCGCTGACTCTCTGTCTCGCTTTATGTTTCAGAAATTCAGGACGCTGGCTCCAGAGGCGGACAAATTCCCAACTCCAGTACCTCATTATTCGGAATTAATATTCCCGTAACCCACTCGTTAAAATCCCTCCTCGACACATCGCTCGACACCATTCTTCAAGCAGTTTCTCCCAGAACTCTTCAATCCTACGTGACCGCATGGAAATGTTTTAAAACTTTCCACTTTTCCTACAACACACCATTCCCTGATTTTTCTCTCCTTTCAATAACCTCCTTCATCTCTTACCTCAACAGCGTTAAGGGCCTCCAAGTTGGGTCCATCAAAGGCTACCTGAGCGGCATCCAATTTTTTCACAAATTGATACATGGCACCCCCTCCCCGGAAATTAATAATTCTCAAACCTCCCTCCTAATTAAAGGCATCCAACGATCCCAGCCCACCCGCCCGGACACAAGACGTCCCATCACGTTAGATATTCTCACTAAATGTATCACTTCCCGATTTGACCCAAAAGTCCCCCCAAGCATCTCAGACCTATCAGTACTTGACAGCGAAACAATCTCCTTTTTGATAAAACAAAGCAAAACAGATCAAACCAAAAAAGGTCATTTTATATACATTTTCAACCTTTCATCACCAATTCAACCATACCAAACCATACTGGCATACCTCCAACTGAGAAACTCTCAGGCTAAATCCCATCTCGAACCCCTCTTCGTGGACGACTCCAACAAACCTGTGACACGCTTTTGGTTCCAAAAGCACCTCAAATCCGTTCTCCAACAATCAGGCATCCCGGCAGAGAATTTCTCCAGCCATTCCTTCCGCATCGGGGCAGCAACCTCAGCAGCTCAAAAAGGCCTCTCTCAGCAGCAGATCCAAGCCCTTGGAAGACGGTCCTCAGACGCCTTCCAAAGCTACATCAGAACCAACCGATTCCACATTAAAAAAGCCCACCAAACCCTCATCGAGTAAAAAAAAAAAAAAAAAAAATTATATATAGTGAGTGTTGCCCTGTATGTCGAGCATATAGGTCTTCTCTTCCTCCGTCCAGCGAGTATTGATCTCCCAGCGGACACAGCGAGAGCCTCTCCAGCCAAACTTGTCTCCTCTTTCTCCGTCCAGCGAGTATTGATCTCCCAGCGGACACAGCGAGAACCTTTCCGGTCAAGCATCCAAGTCTTCTCTTTCTCCGTCCAGCGAGTATTGATCTCCCAGCGGACACAGCGAGAACCTTTCCGGTCAAGCATCCAAGTCTTCTCTTTCTCCGTCCAGCGAGTATTGATCTCCCAGCGGACACAGCGAGAGCCTTCCCAGTCGAGCATATGTCTCCTCCTCCTCTGTCCAGCGAGTATTGATCTCCCAGCGGACACAACAAGAGTTCCCCAGGCCAGGCGACTTCGTCTCCTCTTTCTCTGTCCAGCGAGTTTTAATCACCCAGTGGACGCACCAAACTCTTCCAGTCAAGCATTTGCGTTTTCTCTTTTCCGACGAGGCTTACCCGTTCCGACGCCGTGACAATTGCCACAAGTACCCTCCCGTTCGAACATCCATTCTTGCCTTCCCGCATGCCTGCTGAACTTACCCGCCCAAGACTTTACATATTGAACCCCCGTCGGACGCTGCGAGAGCTCTCCTGGCCAAACAACCAGGCTCTTCCTTGAAATGCCAGCCCGCCAATCTCTACGCTCTTTTCGGGGGGTCTTTAAGCTGGCGGCTGTCCTTTTGCTTACTTAGCTTTTTGGGGAGTACTCTGGGTTCGGGCCCAATTTCCGAGCTCGGAGCCCTCCCCCGGACAGCACGCCAAATACGCATAAACCTTTACTCTCTGATCATTCGTAAGTGTGAACTCGTGAAATGATGTTTTATTAACAAGGTTCGGGAGGAACACGTTCTAATGATCAAGCAATCAAGTAACTCCAACCAGCTGTCATCAATCAGTTATCAACAGATCCACTCAATCAGCATGAGTAAAGCCTATAAATATTCACAGTCAACTCACCCTTATTCCTCGACAGTTTTCAGCATCCCTCCACCACCCCATCTCCTCACACTTGCATGGCTATCTTCCTAACCAGAGACGGGGGGAGTACTCTGGGTTCGGGCCCAATTTCCGAGCTCGGAGCCCTCCCCCCGGACAGCACGCCAAATACGCATAAACCTTTACTCTCTGATCATTCGTAAGTGTGAACTCGTGAATCAATCACTGGCGCTTGTATTTTGAATCCGTATCAACGTTTCAATATTTCAGTGAATGTAAGTGAGCTATGCTCAATTTTGATTTTTAAATTTGAATTATGGCAACTCCTGAAATGGGTCATGCGTCCTGAGATGCTTCTTGACATAATATTCTAAGCCAAGCCACAATATCTATAACAGACACGTGCGTGCGTGGGTGCGTGTGTGCGCGTAGAGACCCATATGCAGAAAGGGTCAGTTTACTAGACTCTAGAGCAGGGGTGGGGAACGTCGGTCCTGGAGTGCACTAGTTTGGCGACACCGATGGTGAGTCACTTTTTGTGACTCTTTTTGGTCACTTTTAGACAGAAAATCGAAAGATAATTAGACAGAAAGATAATACAAATAAAAGTTCACTCACCAAGCCTATCACTCGAAGCAAATATCAAAAATATATGATTTAAACTATGTTTTACTTCTGATAAAAACATTTAGATGAAATATGCCATTCTCATTAATGGAGTTAAACACATAAACTAGCCTACATGAAATTTACTGAGAAGTTCAAACATTTTTTTATATACAATAAAAAGAAATATTTGTTGTGAATGCAATGCTTTTGAATTTTTTTCCTCTGGCAAGCTGTGTTTTAATGTTTTAACTACAGAGATAATTGCTTACCATGATAATAGCAGATTGTGCAAATATAATGCACAACAAGGTCTATCTGTTTCCATTAAAAATATAAATCAATTCAAATACTATTTGGCCAGTGGAAAAGATTGAGAAAAACTTTCTCTGAAATGCATTTTACACTATTTGATTTATTTATTCAAAAATAAGGCAAGGATAGGCTACTAAATGTTTTTTATTAATGTAATGTGACGGCACATCCGTATATCAAATATACCTAATGTCTTGTACCGTTAAACATGTTATCACGTGGATGAATAAACATATGCAAATGATATGCAGATGAGGATGCATAGTAAAACTAGGCGTTGTAAGATCCATATATGGTTATTTCAGGGAGGAGACGCATGTGCGCAAAATCATCCGCTGAGTGGGATTTATAAAGTGAATTCTTTATAAGTCTGATTTTTTTTTGGCGTACGCCATTTTTAGCTTTCAGGCGCATGTACACTTTTAGTAAGGATCCTACGCACAGTTTTATAAATGAGGCCCCTGATTGTAGCCTTAATAAAAGACATTGATTAGCTGGTTCAGGTGTGTTTGATTAGGGTTGGAGCTAAACTCTGCAGGACAGTGGCTCTCCAGGACCAACGTTCCCCACCCCTGCTCTAGAGCAGTGGTTCTCAAACCTGTCCTGAAGGACCCCCAACACTGCATGTTTTCTTTGTCTCCCTAATCAAACACACCTGATTTAACTCATCAGCTCATTAACCCATGTGATAGGTGTGTTTGATTAGGGAGACAAAGATAACAAGCAGTGTTGGGGGTCCTTCAGGACAGGTTTGAGAACCACTGCTCTAGAGCATGCTTCTCAAACCTGTCTCATCGACCCTCACCATTGCACATTTTGGATGTCTCCTTCACCAGACAGAGCCAATTCAAGTCTTGCAGTCTGTACTAATGAGCTGATAAGTTGTTTCAGGTGTGATAGATGAGGAAGAAATTCAAAATGTGCAGTGGTGTGGGGTCGCCAGGACAGGTTTGAGAGGATAGACACAAATTCCCACCGTCTTCAGTTATCTATTTGTTTAGCTGTGGCGCCCTCTAGAGACATTTTCAATGTCCTAAACTATTCTAAAGCGTCTAGCTAAAATCACACAGCTTATTGGGCATTAGTGCTATTGGACATAAGTTACACTACTGTTGTATGGTGGGTTCTGAAAGTGACCTGTTGATGAACATTGTTCATTTAAGCATCAATGACGGATCATTAAGATTATCTCATTTAGTTTGTATACTGTAATATTATATATTTAAAATGGTACAGAAATATGTTTGTGATGATTTCAAGATCTTATTAATTGTCATCATTGATATAACTACCAAAAGGTTTGAATAATTTAATAACCATTAATGACTTTTTGCAGGTTGAGGCCTTGTTCTAGATTAGTATGGCGGGTATTGAGTCTAACGGGGCGGGAGTAAGAATTCAAGGTTTTGTGTATAGGTGGACAGCTGGAACAGTACAGGGTACACTGGACAAATAAAGTCCATTTGAGGCATTTGAAACTACTTGCAAACATTACCAAATCTATTAGTACAATTGTAATAGCAGGATTTAATAATTTTTATCACAAACTGAATAATCTCTATTTAGGTGGTGATTTGGTGGGCTCCTTGACCCATGATCACAAATATTAATATTTACATTTAAAACTAAATGGTGACAGAAGTCAGTGGATGATGAAACATTAGCAGCACAGTGTCTACTCCAGTCATCTGCTCTGGATCTCCATCATTCACTCTCCCTGTATTTATCACCACTTTCCTGTCAAAATTATTGATCTGTTGTTGTCGTTAAAAAAAAAAAAAAAAAAAAAGTTGTCAGATGCCTATCCTGTGGCTTATTCATAATAATCTGAAACACATGCACGCATGGTAGAAACAAGCTGAGAAATGTGGAAATCTGTTTCTGCATAGCAAATTTTGCTATATGATCTCATATCACTTAATTTAAGTCATAATTTATACATTATATAAATGATATCATAAAGTGTCAACAAAACGTTTAAAATTATCATATGTTAAGGTGTTGTATATTATCACATGATTGTTTAAATATGCAAATATTTTTGAAAACATTTTTATTTTATGAAGATGTAGTCTAAGACAACTGTCACTTAAACATTAACATTTTAGTACTGAATTTTGCAAGCAAACTGAAAATATTATCTTTCATATTAAAATTATATAGCATTATTTTATAATATAAAATATTATATTAGTACACTGCAGTAAATACTAGGATTCCTATAAGTCACTTGTTAAAATAAAATACTCTATTTTCTGTTAAATCACTGCTGGCTTAGGCATTGTGACAATTGTGAGATATAAACTTGCAATTGTGAGAAGAAAAAGAAAATTATTTGTGAGATAAAATTTAACAATTATTGTAGTAATTTGGAAATGTGTTATTCCAAAGGAATTATTAATTTTGGTTTAATTCAAGATTAACCCAACATTTTTTTTTAAAGTGGTTAATGTCCCTATATGCTCATAAAAAAATAAAAAATAAAATAAAAAAGAGGTCCTTAGTGACATGTAAATATACTTTTATGCACCATACTAACAACAGCAATACTGACAATAAATAAAAAATACATGTCAAGTAACCGTTACAGCTTGTCGCTTATTTTATTCTTGAAATTCAATAAAACTTTCACAATGCCAGTGTGATACAATTAACACTACTAATATCAGATAACTTCTACTATGAATAAAAAAAATAATAATAAAACAATCATCTACCTCTCAAATATTATTAAGTTTGCATAAGCACTGGTGGATCTTTTAAAATTTGTATTGAAGACAAAGCTCTGAATTTATTGTGCTCCTTTGAGAAATCCAGTGAGCACCTCATTTAACACAATCCCACCAGCTAGTATAAGCAGCATGAAGAAAACCGCTAGTCCTCGACGAACAACCAGCTGTTTGGTGGTCAATACCGCCCCAACTGTGACCTTTGTGCCAGCGTCTGTTATTCCTCCTCCTTCTCCTTTACTGAGTCCTTCCAGGTCTGTGCTTGCATCTGTCTGGCCTTCTTCAGTGTGCTGGGGCTCTTCTGGCACATCTGTACAATAATCGGTCAACATAAGGTAAAATTCATGATGACAGAAACATGTTTTTTTGTTCATCATTAAGGTCATCAGATACCACAGACAGAAAGTACCTTCTGTGCAGCCCTTATTTTCCATTGCGTAAGATTCATCTTTGGTCTCAGGGGCTTGAACACCTGCTCTGATCAAGGCCTGAAAATAAGAAGATAAAGAATAAAATAATCATCTGTACAAATAGACTATGAATGAGGAAAAATGTCCCACCTCTTGAGTCGCCTTTTTCCAGTCCAGTTTGCAAATGAGGATGATGAAGAAAAAAGACTTTATGAAGAGACACCCAAAAAACCCAATCCACAAACCTAACAACAGAGAGAAAAGACGTGAGAAGATTGATGGACTTGCTCAGCACTTGAGTTTAACCCTCTGGTGTCTTCTAACATTTGGGTCACACTTGATCTATAGGTCGTAAAACGTGACTTTGAATGTTTTTTTCTAAATGAAATTAATGCACTATTTTGGTTCACAGAGACTTTTTTTTTTTTTATTGACTTTTATAAGACCACTTAGTATTTTTGAATCATGTCAATTTTTTTAGTTCACTTGGCAAAATCTTGGCAAAAAGTTCCACAAAATTTTTTTACCACTCCAATGAAGTAAACTAATTTTTTGGTCAAAAGTGGCAGAGTAGCGTCAGAGGGTTAATAAAGTGTTTAGGTTATTTCAGCAAAGCTGCTGAGAATGTTTCCATTTCACCTACCAACTATGCCCATGCCGAGAGCAAACATCAGTGACACTCCTATTGGGAATCCCACAAAATAATATGCCACAATGTTAGAAAGAGCACCTAGCAGCTGCTTTCCTGCACCTCTGATAATGCCACCTGTAATGCCCTTCAGACAGAAAAACAAACCTTAGTTTGAATAGTATCAACATTGTCAGACATTCACAATATCTGAAGTGATCTGAAAGACTGTAAGCACCTCACAGACATCAAAATATCACCACACACTTGTTTTTCTCTTATCTTTTTCAGTTTATTTAAACTGTTCAAAACTTTTTTGTTAAAAGGGTGTAAAAAAATATTTTTATTTTGCTTTTCACCAAAATATTAAAAAAACATTCACAAAATATAAATAGATTTATGCTTGAAACAAGAAATATATATATGTGTGTATATTTACAAACGTTCAGATATTTGTATTGAAAAATTATCAATGATGATTGTATGTTTCAATGATGTAGATTTTAGATAAAAATAAAATCTCTTACCGAAATGGCATCAAATAGATGAAAGAAGCCAAACATGATCATGACCTCTGATACTCTGAACACAATTTCCCTGTGTGAGAGCGAGAGTTCAGTACACAGATCAGATGTTAATGACTTTAAAGTTTCAACATACATGTTTACATGCACCCAATGCAATTATGATACGGTTAATATTTATTTAACAATTGTATTTTTCATTCTTTACTAGAGCTGCCATACTGCACGTTGCAGTTTCTCCCATTCAATAAGTGAATCTTTGTAACTACCAGATTCCCAATTTAAAATGTTGTATTGCTTTTCAGCAAAGTTGATCTACATTTGTAGGTACTTACTTTTCTGTGGTAAATATGTATCCAATAATATCTTTGGTACTTCCAATAATGGTTGCAACCACACAAGAAACAAGTACTAGAAAAATAAAAACACAAGAGAAACCAAATAACACAACTTTACAATAATAATATAACAGTCATACATGAGATTTTTATCATTAATAATGCATTGCAAATATTTTTAGAAGCTATTAGGCATCTTATAGCAAAGCTGTTGATGAATAGATCACATACGTCCACAGACTAAAGACACTTTGGCGGACAGCTTGGCTTGTTCAGTGTTTCCAGCTCCAAGAGCATTTCCCACCCTCACACTGGCTGCCACTCCAAATCCCAGTGGAAACTGAATGACAAAGAGAAAACAATGACTTGTGCTCAAGCTAATTGGTCTACTTTGACCAAAGGTTTGAAATATAATTTA
Organism: Phoxinus dragarum; assembly: GCA_033366665.1. Taxonomy (NCBI): domain Eukaryota; kingdom Metazoa; phylum Chordata; class Actinopteri; order Cypriniformes; family Leuciscidae; genus Phoxinus; species Phoxinus dragarum. Next base: position 26,495 of record JARPMJ010001504.1, on the reverse strand, counting down.
TCACATATGTTGTTGCTGGAGCCATTTTACGTTTAAAGGGTTAGTTCATCGAAAAATGAAAATTACAATGATTTACTCACCCTAAAGCCATCCTAGGTGTACCGGTATATGACATTCTTCTTTCAGACGAATACAATTGCAGTTATATTAAAAAATGTCCTGGCTCTTCCAAGCTTTATAATGGCAGTGAATGGCCGTTTCTGTTTTGAAGTCCATAAAAGTGCATCCATCCATGATAAAAGTAATACACACGTTAATAAAGGCCTTCTGAAGCGAAGCGATGCGAAGAAAAATATCCATGTTTAATGGATACATGCACTTTATCGACTAAAATAACAAGCTTCCGGCAGACGGCCTATACGCAAGTCGACTTGTCCCAGAAGAGTAAGGCCCCGATCACACCTGACACATTTTTTTGCTGTGAGAGGTGCCTTTATTCAATTGTTTTCCTATGGCAGTGAGCATTCTGCGCGCTGTTTATGCTTCTGCTGCGCCTCGCGTTTTTCCCCACTGTCCAATCGAATGAAGGGAGAGACGGGCCTTGCTTTGCACGCCCGGAGAGTGCGATGGAGGATAAACTTGTGGTGCTCTCACGGGTTACCAAGAGCTATCGACTTCACTGACTGCAACTACCACAATGTTAACAGAAAGTAAATAAAAAGCTGATTTGACGTTAACTTGACTGACATGACAGCTGTTTCGGTGGTTGCCTAGCAACATAAAAACGCAGCGCACTGCTCGTTCTATGTGATGGGTCAGTGCTGTGCGCCTCGCGGTTTCGAACCTGAGGATTCGCATTTTCGAACCTCCAGTTGTGATCGGGGCTTAACACTTGACGATGTAGGGAGGTGGACAGTAACAAAGTACATTTACTTAAGTACTGTACTTAAGTACACTTTTTGAGTATCTGTACTTTACTTGAGTATTATTTTTTCTGGAAACTTTTACTCTACTACATTTGAAAGACAAATATCGTACTTTTTACTCCACTACATTTCTGTCAAGGTCCTTGAGTAGAAAGTAGTAACGTCAGGGATGAGTTTGGTTGCAGGGGTTGCATTTTGGTTGGAAATGAAAGTCTGGTTGACGTCAGAACTCGACTGATGTTGGTTTCTGACGTCAACCGATTTTCAACCACAATACAACGTCTGTCCAATGTTGGAGATTAACGTCAATCTGACATTGGATTCTGACATCAACCTGATTTCATTTTCAACATTGGGTTTGGTCTTCTAAATGTGAATTTTGTCATTGTTTTGGAGCACACTAGCTTATAGATAACAAGGCTACCATATTCATACTAAAATCAAAAAAACTGGGAACAGCCATTTGGGCGTCCGAAACCATTGTGGACGTTATTGAGTACACTTATTCAACCCCACGACTGGGACTATGTCATAGAAATACATGTGATATTGATATGAGGGCAGGCAGGCAGAGATTCAGAGGCATAAGATACTGTAAGTAGGCTATTACATACAACAATGATAAAACAATGCATTGACATTTACGTTTATACTTAAGTACTTTTAAAAATGAGTACTTCTGTACTTTTACTTAAGTAAACACTGGTCTTTACAACTTTTACTTGTAACGGAGTAATATTTGACCAGTGGTATCTGTACTTTTACTCAAGTAAGGAAGTTGTGTACTTTGTCCACCTCTGTGTAGGATATAGGAGTAGCGTAAGCTTTGACATCTTAGGCCACAAACTCAGGCTCCACCAAAATTATAATTTCTTTCATTCTTGTTTTAGACATCTAATTCGTGACTGGTGTTTTGTTTTGCTCTATCTTGTCTGCCGGAAGCTAGTTATTTTAGTCGCTAAAGTATTAAATATGGATATCTTTCTAAAACGAATGCATCGCTTCATTTCAGAAGGCCTTTATTAACCGTGTGGATTCATTTTATTATGAATGGATGCACTTTTATGACTTCAAAACAGAAGCTGCAATTATAAAGCTTGGAAGAGTCAGGACATGGCTCCGATTGTGTTTGTCTGAAAGAAGAAAGTCATATACACGTAGGATGGCTTGAGGGTGTTATGACGGAGAGAGATGAACCCAGAAGCAGCCTGTATATGCAAAATAGGACGTTTATTTATAACAGAAAAGGGAAAACAAAACCCACGATGGGGCAAACCAAGACAGGTAAGGAAAATAAGACTGACAACACTAGGCTAAGACTTGATAATTAACTAATCAAAACAAACAGCAAATACAGGATCTAAACACTTCTTCAAAACTAGACTTTCATGGACAAGGTACTCACAAGAGTGTGACACAGCATAACACAATGAACCGACAAAGGAAAGCAAACACAAGGGAATTACATAGGGAGAAACATAATGACGACGACAGCTGATACTGATAAGGTACTAATGACAAAAAAAAGAGGATAACAAGGGGGCGGGGCCAGGGACCGAGACAACACAAGCACACAGCCCAAACACAAGGCCATGTGCTTGCACACTTAACCCTCATGTTGTGTTCTATAGGCCCTATGCACAGCTTCACTACTTCCTGAACTTAAGCAGGGTCCTTTGTTTCCTGTCTGCCAGGATTGGAAAAACTGATTAATCCAGGTGTGTCTGACCAACAACAATAATCAGACACACCTGGATTAATCAGTTTGGCCAATCCTGGCAGACAGGAAACAAAGGACCCTGCTTAAGTTTAGGAAGTAGTGAAGCTGTGCATAGGGCCTATACCCTATAACACCTGTGGTGTTCCCGGTCAAAAATGACCGGCCCATAAAAAACAACTTATAAATCACTCATTATACCATATTTTCACCCAATCTTGGATTCAATCTTTTTGTCGACTTGTTCTCTTTCAATTAGGACTGGTTTTATATTTCTGTTTGCATCTGATTAATCGTGGGCCTCATTTATCTCAGAGTAGGCATCTAATTTTTTGAGTAAAAAAATAATAATTTATGAGTAAATTTGGAAATATGAAAAAAAAGAAGAAAAAAAATGGCTACTGTTGATCACACTAGTCTACTCTAATGTTTCACCAGGAATTTTGTTTTGAAACTTTTGTTTTGTAAAAAATATGGCACATAGTCACACTTGTGGTGTTCCCGGTCAAAAATGACCGGCCTATAAAAAATAGCTTATAAATCACTCATTATACCATATTTACACCCAATCTTGAATTCAATCTTTTTGTCAACTTGTTCTCTTTCAATTAGGACTGGTTTTATATTTCTGTTTGCATCTGATTAATCGTGGGCCTCATTTATCTGAGAGTAGGCATCCAATTTTTTGAGTAAAAAACGAATAATTTATGAGTAAATTTGGAAATATGACAAAAAATATGAAAAAAATGGCTACTGTTGATCACACTAGTCTACTCTAATGTTTCACCAGGAATTTTGTTTTGAAACTTTTGTTTTGTAAAAAATATGGCACATAGTCACACTTGTGGTGTTCCCGGTCAAAAATGAGAGGCCTATAAAAAATAGCTTATAAATCACTCATTATACCATATTTACACTCAATCTTGGATTCAATCTTTTTGTCAACTTGTTCTCTTTCAATTAGGACTGGTTTTATATTTCTGTTTGCATCTGATTAATTGTGGGCCTCATTTATCTGAGAGTAGGCATGGTCAAAAATGGTCACAATGGCCGACCATTGAAAGCGAATGGGAGAGACTGAAAATAACAGAACAATTTAGTTTTCAGGAGCATGTTCATTATTTTCATGTACACATATGAGCATGTGTGCTTGCAAACATCGAGCCCTTGGACCTGTGCATGTATCGATACATTTATACACACGCTACCCAGACACACACACGTTAAACTCACAAACTTTGAGTATTACACACATTCTTTTCCACAGAGAGAAATTTGATCCTACCCTAACCTGCATCTAATATACATTTATCCATCTGACATTACCACACACACACACACACACACACACACACACACACACACACACACACACACACACACACACACACACACACACACACACACACACACAACTGACCGTGACTGCAGTGACCCGGCTTCAAATAATCTTTCTTTCATGTTCTTGTTTCATCACAGCTTCCAGACAAAATATTATGACATTTTGTTTTGGAACTGTGAGGTCCTCACACAGAACTAGACAATATTTACAAATATACATCATGTGATAGCACAGGCATATATAAATGCCTCACAGCACCTTGCTTGTCATTCATTTGTGGCAGCACAATGGCAAAGCAGCTCTCTGCACATGATGTTATTCATCAGATTTGTGACTCAGAAACTAGTGAGGAGGAGGAAATGTAGGATGCATCTTGCAGTGAAGATGTTTCTGAAGAGGAAGGCACCACTGAATCGGCTACGGACCTCGAAACAACTGATGAGGAGCAGTCTTCCAGTGATGAGGGCCCAGCTGAGGCCCCGTTTACACGTACATGGTTATTTTGAAAAACGGAGACATTTCCCTTCGGTTGTGCCCCTCGTTTACACGCAAACGGAGAATTCTCCTCTCAAAACGATTCTTTCTAAAAACTCCGGCCAGAGTGGAGATTTTGGAAAACGTACTCGGTTACCTAACGTAACCTCGGTTCTCTCTAGAAGAGGGAACGAGTACTGCGTACTGAAAGTACGCACCGGGTAAAGTCTCTTTGCTCGAGATATTGAAGCCAAAAATGTATCCTTAAATTTGTATACATTGTCAACGCAGTGCAGCAGCAGTCAGCCCTCACGCGTCAAAGCCCGCCAAAGTGGGGGTGGCTTAGCGTATAAAAGAAAGCTTGAGGCTGCATAACAGTTGTTTTCATCGCATGAAGCGAAATGAGCTCGTTGCGCGACACGGCAGGGAACGCAGTACTCGTTCCCTCTTCTAGAGAGAACCGAGGTTACGTTAGGTAACCGAGTACGTTCTCTTACGAGAGGTTCTCTCGTACTGCGTACTGAAAGTACGCACCGGGAACCCCTGGTCAACGCCGTGTGCGCTAAGCAGTCACTACATGAATCCTAGGGGGGGGACGCCCCAGGGGACATAGATAAGTGAGAAATAGGCGGCCAACAGAGTGGGCTCGCACATGTAACGTAAGCACTTTATAAGGGGATACACATTCAGAGCGGCACCGCCGGTCTTATATTGAACACATCTACCCTTGTAGCGCAGTTCACCGAGTAAGTCGTTTAGGACTTTTTTAGACTGAAAGAAGTCTAGCCTGCAGGGCGGGGACTTCTAGGTTGTAAAACCTAACAAATGTAGACGGGGAGGCCCAGCCTGCCGCCGTACAAATGTCATGAACAGAAATCCCGCTGGACCAAGCCCACGAAGAGGCCATGCCTCTGGTGGAGTGAGCTCTAACGCCCAAAGGGCATTGCAGGTCTTTTGACGCGTAAGCCGCAGCAATAGCGTCTACTATCCATCTGAATATGCTGTGTTTCGAGGCGGCGAGACCCTTGGTGCGCCCACCGAACGAAACAAAAAGCTGCTCCGAGCGCCCGAAGGCGGCGGAGCGCGTGACGTAAATTTTCAGCGCTCTGACAGGGCACAGGAGGTTCGCATCGACCTCACTGCCTGATGCCGGCAAAGCTGAGAGTGAAATGATCTGCGCTCTGAACGGGGGTGCCGATCGCTTTGGGGACATAGCCATGTCTCGGTTTAAGGACGACTTTAGAGTCATTAGGTCCAAACTCGAGGCAAGCAGCGCTCACAGAGAGCGCGTGTAAGTCACCCACACGTTTAACTGATGCCAGAGCAATCAGAAACGCGGTTTTGAACGTGAGGTACTTCAGATCCACAGAGTGTAACGGTTCAAAGGGATGTGCTTTCAGGGCCTCTAAGACCAAGGAAAGATCCCAGATAGGAACCGAGGGGGGCCGTGGGGGATTCTCTAAGGAAGCGAATGATGAGCTCATTCCTTCCTATCGCCCGGCCCGCGCGTCGACTCGGCGAATGCTGCGATGGCCGCGACATATACTTTGAGCGTGGAGGGGGACCTGCCCCTGTCCAACAGCTCTTGAAGGAAGCAAAGCACCCACGAAACTCCGCACGTTTGTGGTTCTAGGCTTTTTTCCGTGCACCACTTGGTAAACACAGACCATTTAGACGCATAAAGCCGCCTGGTAGAGGGGGCTCTAGACTGCGTGATCGTGTTCACGACCCCTTCTGGCAAAGCAACGGGTACTAGTTGATTATCTATGCATGCAGAGACCATCGCTCTGGATGAGGATGCCAAATCGACCCGCCGGCTTGGAAAAGGAGGTCTTTCCTCACCGGGATCGGCCATGGGGCTGAGTCTGACAGCCGCACCAACTCCGAGAACCACGTCTGGTTCTCCCATCGGGGGGCTATGAGGAGCACCGAATGACGCATTTGACGCCTCAGGGGAGCGAGCGCCGCGTCCATGCACTTCGTAAATGTACGGGGTGCTAAAGACAGGCCGAACGGCAGGACGGTGTACTGATATACCTGACCGTCGAAGGCGAATCTCAAGAATGGCCTGTGACGGGGTATGATCTGAATCTGAAAGTACGCGTCTTTCAGATCGAGAGAAATAAACCAGTCCCTCGGGTGAATCTGCGCGAGGATTTGTCTGGTCGTGATCATTTTGAACGGTCTTTTCACAAGCGCTTTGTTCAAATGTCTCAGATCTAATATAGGTCTGAGCGCTCTGTCATTCTTGGGCACGAGAAAATAACGGCTGTAAAAGCCTGACTCGCTCATAGAAGGATGTATCGGCTCTATTGCCCCTTTGCACAACAGCTTTGCTATTTCTGCGCGAAGTAGGTGTGCTACTTCTGGGTTCACGCTCGTCACGGTACGGGCTCGGAAGCGCGGGGGACGGCGGGCGAACTGCAGCGTATAGCCCTGTTTTACAATATTCAGCACCCATTCTGACACGCCCGGAATCGCTTCCCATGCTTTCGCACGCATAGCTAGGGCCAGAATGGTCTCCGTGTTCTGAGCGCCGCACTGCGCGGGCTCGAGAAACTGAAACGGAGGTATCAGCGCGGCGCGCGCGCCCTCGTTGGCTGAGTAATGCTGCTCGCTGACGGCAGCAGCCTGCTGTTTCACATTCAGTAACTCGGTCGCTAGGGACGGAGAACAATTTGTGGTGCGAACAGCGGTGCCTGTGAGCGATATGGGGGAAACAGTGTTCATCAGTAAGCGTGAGCGCTTGTGAGCACTTACAGCGTTTACGTTTGAAACACGGCCGGTGAGCTTTATTGATTTCACCCCCTGGGATAACTGTGTAGCAGAGCGGGCATTTTGTAGGTGTGGGCACTGGGGCGTGGGCACAAATCCTACATTTAACACTCGAGCGGTACGTGCCCGCTTTATGTGAGTGGGCTCTGTGACAGATATTGGGGGAGTGCTTGTGTGTAGTGGTGAACATATTGGAGTGGGCACATTTGCTACACTTATAACACAATCGGCGTGAGCCGCATGAACAGACATTACACTCTTTTTGTGATTTATCTGGGTCGCCGTGAAAACGGCGTTTGTGTGCAGGCGAGCGGGTACTGTGACGGGCTCGTTGGCTGCTGAATACATTACTGCAGTAGCCTTGCCTAATAAGGGGACTGACAGAGCGGTTAACTTTGATGGCGGTCCGGCGGCGGCGGCGGGACTCGCGCATCTTTTCCTCTTTGCGGTTGCTAGGAGGATTTCGCGGCCTCAGGCTTCAGCACGATCTTCTGCCGGGGTCCCCGGGGGGGAGGCGGTCTGTGACGGCTGTTCGAGCGCGATCGAGGGCGGCCGCCCTGTCGCTGCTGCGAAGCTGGTGGAGGCTGTGATGGGCGCTGTTGTGAAGAGCTTCGTGCAGGAGGCTGTTTTTGAGAGCGGCCTGCAGTGGAGCTAACGCGCCGTGGAAGGAACAAGTTCATGGCCTGAGACGTTTTCTGAACCTCTGAAAACCGGTCCACAATCCCGGTCACCGCTGGGCCGAAGAGGCCGGCGGGAGAAAGCGGGGCGTTGAGGAACACGGCGCGTTCAGACTCACTCATCTCGGCGAGCATCAACCAGAGGTGCCTCTCCGTTACCGTGAGCGAAGCCATACATCGTCCCATCGCTTGTGCTGCGGATTTTGCGGCGCGAAGGGAAAGGTCCGTCGCGCTGCGCAAATCCGTCACGACCTCCTGAACCGGGCCTTTCTCGTCCATGCGGCGGAGGAGTTCAGCCTGGAGAACCTGGAGGACAGCCATGGAGTGCAGGGCGGAAGCGGCTTGTCCGGCGGCGGCAAAGGCGCGGCCGACAAGGGCTGAAGTGGTCCTGCAGGCTTTAGACGGGAGGGCAGACTTTGAGCGCCATTTTGGAGATGGCGGGCAAAGGTGCACTGCGACCGCCTCTTCCACTGGGGGAATCCGGCTGTAGCCTTTTTCGACGGCTCCGTCCACTTGGGAGAGAGTCGAAGAAGCAGGGGAGCGGAGTCTCGCGGAGAATGGAGCGTTCCACGGTTTAGAGAGCTCGGTGTGGAGCTCTGGCAGGAAGGGTGGTGACCTAGAGGCGGGCGCTAGGCGGCGGCAAGGAAGGAAGCAGCCGTCGAGCCTGTTGGTCGCGGGCGCCTCTGGCGGAGACCAATCCAGGCCTAGCTGGTCGACAGCCATTGTGAGGAGGCGGATGAGTTCGGCGTCCACATTAGACCGGGCTTTGCCAGGTTCCTGAGTCGAAGAGGAGGTGGAGTGAGTAGATCCAGACCACTCTTCGCTGTCCGACGCCAGGAGAGTCTGGTCTGACTGCTGCTGCACTGCGTTGACAATGTATACAAATTTAAGGATACATTTTTGGCTTCAATATCTCGAGCAAAGAGACTTTACCCGGTGCGTACTTTCAGTACGCAGTACGAGAGAACCTCTCGTAAGAGAACTCCGTTTGCACGTTTGCATGTAAACTGAGAAACACTGAGTTTTAGGCAGCGACGTCACAGTATGTGACTATTTTCGGGATTCTGGTTGGCTAACATGGGCTTGAGCTTCTCGTTACACTGCCACCTACAGGTTTGGCATGCTCTTGACGGCATATACACGGGTTCGTGTGCACAAGGTTATTTTTGAAAACGAAGAGGGGTGAAATGTCCGTTTATGAAAATAACCGTCCAAGTGTAAACGTAGCCTCAGGTTACCGTTTCATTTCAAAATGTCATAATATTTTGTCTGGAAGCTGTGATGAAACAAGAACATGAAAGAAAGATTATTTTGAAGCCGGGTCACTGTAGTCACGGCCAGTTTGTGTGTGTGTGTGTGTGTGGTAATGTCAGATGGATAAATGTATATTAGATGCAGGTTAGGGTAGGATCAAATTTCTCTCTGTGGAAAAGAATGTGTGTAATACTCAAAGTTTGTGTGTTTTAACGTGTGTGTGTCTGGGTAGCGTGTGTATAAATGTATCGATGCATGCACAGGTCCAAGGGCTCGATGTTTGCAAGCACACATGCTCATATGTGTACATGAAAATAATGAACATGCTCCTGAAAACTAAATTGTTCTGTTATTTTCAGTCTCTCCCATTCACTTTCAATGGTCGGCCATTGTGACAATTTTTGACCATGCCTACTCTCAGATAAATGAGGCCCACGATTAATCAGATGCAAACAGAATTATAAAACCAGTCCTAATTGAAAGAGAACAAGTTAACAAAAAGATTGAATCCAAGATTGGGTGTAAATATGGTATAATGAGTGATTTATAAGCTATTTTTTATAGGCCGGTCATTTTTGACCGGGAACACCACAAGTGTGACTATGTGCCATATTTTTTACAAAACAAAAGTTTCATAACAAAATTCCTGGTGAAACATTAGAGTAGACTAGTGTGATCAACAGTAGCCATTTTTTTCATATTTTTTTTTCATATTTCCAAATTTACTCATAAATTATTATTTTTTTACTCAAAAAATGAGATGTCTACTCTCAGATAAATGAGGCCCACGTTTCAGTCCAAAGCGATAACATTAACTAGTATTTTCGGGAAAAAGAAAATCTTCTCCGGGTCAAATTGACCCGAACACCACATGAGGGTTAACATGGGTCTGTCACGCTCCTGCCTCAAGACTAGAGAAAATTAAAGACACGAGGGCAGAATCATGACATAGGGTGAGTAAATCATGGGGTAATTTTCATTTTTTGGGTGACCTATCCCTTTAATATCTGTCTTTTACTTCCCGTTATTTCAAAAGCATTGATTTATGTTGGGTTTTTTGGTCACATTACTATGAAAACTGCGCAAATTTATTATGTATTTTAGTTATTTCTAGGACTCCATTTAATAATATAAATTATGGGATGGATTAAGGCTGTGGTTGCTTAGGTTCACCTCAAACAACCCTCTTTGCACCACAAAGTTGCATTCCTGTGCAAGTTCTTCTTCATATACAAATATGAAAGATTAATAGTATCAAGATCTAATACTGTGTTTGATATGTGTTCAATGTGTATATATATATATACATGTATACATTATGTATACATGTAATGCTAATATCTTGACCTGTTGACCAGCAAACAGCTGGTGCTGCGGGGTCTGAGAAGATTCTGACACCAGAACAAGTATACAGCTTTGTTTTTGTTACAAGTTAGACCGAATGAACTTTGTAAACCTACCATATTTGCAATAGTGTACAGCTCAGTCACAACAGACTGGGCTCCCAGTTCGGCCTCACTGATGAGCCCTATATGACAAAATATATGAAGATAACAAATATATTCATGTGACAAGGCAAACTGAATTGCATAAAAACACAGGTAGTTTGCAAAACCCGCCAGGAATCCACCAATCTCATATGTCCACCACTCCACACAAAGCATGAGCATGCTGGGAAAAGCCAAGCCAATAAAGGCGCCCCATTCCCTGCAGACATTCACGAGACCAGCCTAATGTGAGACAGAGATGGAGATCAGCAAGAAAGATTTGACGGTTTCAACATTGTCTTTCTATGAACTTTCTATAAAATTAACCATGACTCATCGAAACATTTCAGTGAACTCTCCTCCGCACTATCTTAAAGAGTCACATAGTAAACTACTTTCTGGTCACATATTAATAAAGAGAACAGCATGCTTTGCACCAGGACATATTGTCCTGTGAGTGATGTAATCATCTTTTAAATAATTATACTATGCTAACAATTTTCAAATAAAGAAAAGTTGTTAATTCATGGAATCAAAAATATTAAATTATAGTAACATTTAAATATTCAAGGCAACATCCATATCCAATTTTAAATTATGCAATGATCTTCTGAATCATCTAAAAAATAGCTTTTAGTGAAAAGACTTCCTTCCTTGAATGTTTTATGGTTTTTAATGTAATTTTGTTATTGCACAAGTCTTTGTGTCTCAGAATATAAACAGTACAACCCTCTTGAAAACCAAGGGTTCTGGTGTTGATGTAGATAGACACTCACCATCCCAGGTGGCTTCATGCAAGCCCTTCCAGCGGATGTAGACATAGAGAAACACAGCCAGTGAATACTGGGAAATGGTGTTTGCAGCAGCAGATCCACTGTTAGTAAGAAAAAGAACTCCATGGAGTCATTTGGACCTTTAATTATTTTTAAGCCTTGGGTTCTTTACAAAAATTACAAACTAAAGGTGTGTCCCAATATGCATGCTTATGCAATTCATGCCATTTTGTATAAAATAGTGCAAGTAGTATTTTCAGACCGATCCGGATGATGCACTTAATTAACCAGGGACAAAATTATATTGTAGAATGTTGGACACTTCATGCACTTAATTGTCACAGCTTTCCTTACATTGTGGCTATCAGACTCCAAAGCTGGATGACAAAATCGCATTATAAACTTTATACAGTAGATGGTAGAGTGCATTGTGCATTGTATAAGTGCAAAGCGTATAGTATGTCATTTGGGACACAACATAAGATCCCATGAAATGTGATAAACAGAATCTAGACAGCTTCTTACGCCACACCAAGATCTAGCAGATGAAGGAAGATGTAGTTTATTAAAGCGCGTGAGGATGTTCACTGCTACTCCTGTGAAGACCTGAGGCCAAATAATACCCTAAACAAATATACAATCAAAAACAGGACCCTTGTATATGCTATTTATGAACAATAAGCTCAGGCAAAATAATAATGGACACATTGATTGGGTTTACCTGATTTTGAAGATACTTTCCCTGCAGCTGATACATAAAGGCAGCCTGAAAAAAATATACATTTCTAAAGTTATTAAATAGAATTTTTTTTTCTGTATAGTTACTTAGTTACAGACAGTACATACATGTAATGTTTAATGTCACTCACAGGCAGAGCAGGCATGAATATTATTACATAGAGTTGTGCCCAGACTGTTGGAGAGAGAGAGAGACATAATTTTTACATTCCTTTAGTAACACATTCTTTTTCTTTTACAATTTTCAACTCTTTTTTTATTATTATAACCCATTTACACATTTTTACTCCAAATTAAAAACCATTAAGAAAAAAAAAAAAGAAAAGAAAAAAAAATACAAAAGAAAAATTAAATGTTCCCTCTTCATCAACTCTACACAATTTTTTTTCCAATTCCCCAAAAACCATTAAGTTATTTGTTATTTTATTATAAACAAATTCTGCTCTAATTTTGCTGTTATTAGGGCTTTAAAATTCAAATCAGTGACCCACTGAATATTCACCTTTTAATTTCCGCTTTCTTGTCAACCATATTGGCAAACTTTGTTTCACCCACAATACAATTTATCAAAGAAATATTCTTCCTGTTTGCAGCAATATATTTAAGACCAAATATAAAATTCATTGTGATAAACACTTCTCCTATTTTTTTTTTAACCAATCTTCCAAGTCATGACGAGCAAGCCGCAGTTCAGGATGTGTGTGCACCCCTGCCCGCATTATTTAACAGGTGGACACACACACATTCTTTGTGTTAGCTTGTTTGGGTGAGGAGCATGCACAGTCAGCACTCTAGTGTGCTGGCTGTGAGCACTGTGATGTGCTTCCAATGCGGACACTCCGATCCCGCCTGCCGTTCTGCTGCCGAGGCACAGCGGCGTTCAAAGACATGGGGTTCGCAAATGGATCTATCAGCGGGGTTAGAGACGGGCCCAGCCTTATCTCTGCCTTCACCTGATAGATCCAGTGCCTTCTCTCAGGGTTTGGAAGCACGCGTTGTGGTTCCTTCCTCCCCGATTGAGGCACAGACACTGCAACTATCTAGTTATTGAGGAACTGGACGTTGTCAGTGTCGATGCAAGAGATTCTGAGGAATCGTCACCTCAGTCTCATGCATTTGCAGAGCTGGTTGAGGTTGTGACAGGAGCGGTTGAAAGACTGAGTATTGACTGGCCAGCAGATAAACAGGACGTTCGTTTCAAAAGTAAACTGGACGAACGCTTCCTAACCTTCCCGGTCACAACCTCAACACTACCGTTTTTTCCACACAGAGGTGTCAAGAAACCAGTTTCATATAGAGTGTAGAGTGCACAAACATCCGATGGTAAATGGACTTTATTTATATAGCGCTTCAACATTGTCCACCAAAGTGGCCAAGTGGCCACATATTGCCTCATATTCACCCATTCATACACCAACGGTGGTGTCAGCCATGCAAGGCGCCATCCAGCTCGTCGGGAGCAGCTGGGGTTAGGTGTCTTGCTCATGGACACCCTCAACACTTGGTCAGGTGGAACCAGGGATAGAACCACCAAACTTCCGGTTTGTAGACAACCTACATGAACCACTGAGCCACTGCCCCGCCTTAATTATTCCTCTATATCTAACTATAAAGAACACGGTTATGGGGAGATGCCAAAAGTGGAAAAGATGCTTGCGGGCTATCTCTCCCCCGAAGCAGTATATTCCCTAAAGGCTCCGGCATTACCCACTAAGCCAGCCAGAACCACATCATCAGTAGTCGTAAAGCTTAATCAGCCGCTAGTCAGCGCTGCAGCATGCCTTCACATAATGTTGCTGCTGCAGGCCTACCAAGCTGAATTGTTAGGAGACATGGATGAGGGCGGGGAATTGGGCCTGACGTAGTTTGCGAACTACGTCGAGCCACAGATTTATCTTTCAGGGCCACCAAGTAGACTGCTAAATCCATCAGCCGCTCTATGCAGCCCTGGTGGCCACTGAGAGGCATCTGTGGCTCAATCTGAGTAATATAAAAGAAAAAAACAATAATTTTCTTATGGATGCGTCCCATCACCTTCTGCCCTCTTCGGCAACACTGTAAATTCAGTCGTCGAGAGGTTTCAGGAGGCAGGCAAGCAGGCGGCTGCTTTCCAGAAGCTCCTGCCCGTCGCTCTCATGTCTCCGGGGCTGCTGAGCGGGAGCAGCCCCAAACTTCAAAAGCCAGCTCTTCATACTGTGCCACCCAGAAGCAGATCACTGCCTCCCGTGCTCCCCCACAGAAAGGCTGGGGACAGGGAGGGCGCTCTCATCCGCAGTCTTCGAAGGGCTAGACGGATCTGAGGACCGTCATTGTCTCTAAGAAGGCAGTGGGGAAGAGGTCCTGATGCCTGAGGGCTCAGGCCAATGAGGGCAGTCAAACACCTCATTATACGGTGCCCGTTTCCCTTCGGTGCATTCAGGGGACCTTTCTGCCAACCCGCCCCTCAGAGGAGGGCTCCAGAGCAGTCAGTTTGGTCGGTTCGCTGCCGGTTCACCGTTACAGGGCGTTGGGCTGATTGCACAACAAAAAACCAGAAGCCAGTCTCGAGAGGCTGGTACCACTAGTAGAATTTTTGGCAGTGTGGAAGCTACTGCCAAATGTTTCTCGTTGGGTCCTACAGACGATAGAAAAAAGGGTATCAAATACAGTTTGGGTCTGCCCGCCCAGGTTTAATGAGGGTTCTATCCAACGTGGTGGGCCCAGAGCAGGTTCTGGTAATGGAACAAGAAGTGGAAACCCTGTTGGAGAATGGGGCCATATAATATGTACCTCCCTCCAACAGGGAAAACTGAGTTCTACAGCCGGTATTTCATAGTTTAAAAGAAGGATGGGGGGTTGCGTTCTAAACGAGTACTAAACGAGTCTGTCATGCAACTAAATTTCAAAATGTTAACACTGAGACAAATCATGCCACAGATCAGATGCGAGGACTGGTTTGTTGCGATAGATCTCAAGGATGCGATACTTCCATATATACATCCTTCCATATCACAGGAAGTTCCTGAGGTTCGCTTTCAGGGAAAAGCTTACCAATATCGAGTTCTTCCATTCGGACCTAGCACTATCCACCCCGCACTTTCACGAAATGCGTAGATGCAGCTCTGGCACCGTCTCCGCCTGCAGGGTATTCGCATAATGAACTACATCGACGATTGGTTGATTCTGGCTCAGTCGCATCAGTCGAGATGTCGTTCTCGCCCACATGAAAAAGTTGGGGATATGGCTAAACGCCAAAAAGAGTGTGTCTTCTCCACTACAGAGGACCACTTTTCTAGGCGTGGTGCGGGACTCAATGTTGATACTGGGCACGCATAGAGTCTATCCTTTCAGCTGTGAAAAGAATAAAGCTAGGCCAGTCACTGACTGTCAAACAGTTTCAGAGGCGGTTGGGTCTGATGGCAGGAGCGTCCAACGTGATACCCTTTGGAGTGGTGGCTCAGGACCAAAGGGTTTTCCCTGAGGGGCAACCCCTTTTGCATGATCAGGGTTACGCGGCGATGCTTGCGTGCCCTGGTTATATGGAAGAAACCTTGGTTCCTGTCCCTGGGTCCCGTGTTGGGAGCTTCTTGTCGTCGCAAGATGCTAATGACGATGCCTCTCTCATGGGTGTGAGAGAGATCCTAGAAGGACGCTATGAGGCAGAGACTACGTTTGTATGCATTTCCCCCGAATGCTCTGCTCCCGGGACCTTTTGTCCCAAGCAGGGGGGCTCAATTGTTCACACCCCGTCCAGAACTGTGGAACCTGTGGGCTTGGCCTCTGAGGGGGCCCAGCTCATAGGGAATGGTCTTTCAACCTTCATTGTAGAGACCATTCTACATTCTCAGAGCTTCCTTCACAAGGAAATTTTGTGCCTTGAAGTTGAGAGTTTCACTTCATGATGTAGTGACCGTCAGTTGGACCCAGTTAACTGCCCGGTTGGTACAGTGCTGGAGTTCCTGCAGGAGCGGTTCACAGCAGTTCTATCCCCGTCCATTTTGAAGGTTCCAGAAAAAAATCAACAATTAACCCTCTGGGGACCAAAAACGCGCCGACGCGTTTTGCTCGTGTTTTTTTTTAGCAATTGCAAAATAAACTCAAAATGCTCTGTTAATTTTTATCTTTCATTTTCGTGTTATAGCCTACATCAATCGATCCTGTTCAGTTTCTATTTTTTTTCTGTATACTCACAATTAGGGCTGCACGATTATTCGAAAAAAAATCACGATCTCGATTCAAACATAAATGCGATCTCATTTCTTAATGATGCCGATTCACTTCCGTGTATTTCCCTAAGATCATGCTGAGTTCAAGCGTTATTGGTCACACCAGAGCCCGTCACACTCACACAATAACAAAACACTAACCAATCAATCATAAATCTCCTCTTCTCTCCTCTCCCTCATTGGCCACGTTCCGCTATTACTGACGTGTAACGTAACAAGGCGGCAGACCTAAACGGGAGTCAGTTTACTTGGTGGATTTGTAGCGGTAAGAGGTAAAAATTAACCCCAGTGTGGAAAATCTTGGTGGCGACGGTGAGAGTGAGGATGTAACAACATTGGTACAGAAAAAAGGAGCACATTCCACCATTGTGGAGCTTTTTCGGGTTTAAACCTGAAGACGATGATTTCTTTGACGATTATTTTTATATTGTCAATATTGTTTGTTTCCTCCTTTATTTCGCCGACGAGAATTTCATAATGAAACTAGTCCAACAGACAGCGATTATTTTTTTTAACTGAAATCCGCGTTTTGAACGAATCATTTGATTCAATGAATGAATCAGCCGTTTGAACAAATCGGTTGAATAAATGACTCCAACAACTCGCTTATTAAGACAGTGACTTACTGCCACCTACTGGCGGGTTTAGTTTTCATATTTAAAGTACCCTTTAATTAAAATGTTAAAAATTATAAATCATTTTCATATTTAAATATTGAATCGCTTTATTTATGCAATTGCAAATTAAGTGTAAATATAGTAATGCCAGTTTGGATGCCGCTTCTGTGTCATCTCTGCACTGCAAGGATGGATTTAATTATAATTATTTAATTTGGACAGTTGGTACTGTGTTATTCTAATAGAATTTAATTAGATTGTTAGAATTTGACATAAAAGGTGATGCATACCTCTAAATACGTTTAGAAATAATTTCCATATTTAGGTGAAAATGCCCCTGGAAATCAATTTAAGGTGGCAAATATTGCCCCTTAATAAAAAAAATTATTTCAGTCACTACTGTGAACTGACCACTGCATAGAATGTTAAATATGAATATATTTCAAATATGAATATAGACTTCGTTAGTCTGCTATCAACAATGTAAATGTAAACAACAGGCCTAAACCAGCCATGGTACCTGTACAAAATCAGTAAAATATCATCTAATTATTATCCACAAAACTTTGAAAATATTGAGATATATTTTTGTTAATATTGCACACCCCTAATGTACGGTATTAATTTTGATTTCCTCAGGTCTTAAAAAGCCTTAAATTTGACTTTAAAAAATGTGCAGATACCCCTGCTTTAAGGTTATGTGCCAATTGGAGCAAAAAGCACAGGTTCTATTTAGTTATTTTTGTATATTTTAATGTTCTCTTATGTTCAACAACATAAAGCTTTAAAATTATTTTCTTTAAGGGGTCTAAAATAAAGAAAAGAGAGTAGAGACGATTTTTTGTTACTCCTGCACTTTATTATACTGAATGTCCTGTGTTTTTTTGTTTTCTTGTTTTCGTGTACTTGAGTGCAATAAATTTTGGTTGAAAAAAATGAGAATCGTGTAAGAGAATCGTGATCTCAATTCCATGGAGAAAAATCGTGATTCACATTTTAGTAAGAATCGTGCAGGCCCTACTCACAATAAAAATAAAGTGTGTTTTGCTTTTTGCCAAATAAAGAAAAATGAACATGATGCGAGTTCTGCACTCTCTCTGTCAATGAACTCCAATTTGAAACGCGTTAGAAAATGATCTGTAACTCCGCGAAACTGCAGTCAAACAGGCAAACATACCCACGGGCATAAAGCTTGAGATCGCATCTTTCAAATGAAGTAATTTATATAAAAAAACAAATATTCTCAGTTTCTGTAATCTGTATGAAAAGAGAGCGATTCCAGTCGAGCTCATTACGAGCTCATTGACTTTAATTCGTTCAACGCCTACTGACGGGAGCGCGCTATTCACAAGATAATGTGTTAAGCCATCTATGCAAAACAGGTAAACGCCCCCCAAGCAAATGCTTTAAGTTTCATCATTCAGTCACCTGCGTGTTGGGAAGATGGCACGATAATCTTCTTCAACCTTTTTAAAAGGAATGTAGCTTCATCACCTACGCCTGCAACTCGGAGTGCGCTTAGCAACACATTCAGAAATCAGAAAGAGTAAGTACATATTTACCCACTATAGGCCTTATTCGCAAACACCGGAAGTAGCTAACCGCGGCCATATTGTTGACATGACATCTGTCCTGCCCGTAGCCGCACGCAGATTTTAGTTGAGGGGAGCTGTAGTCTAATGGCTTCATCTTGTCGGTATCAAGAGAAATATAAGCTTTTATCGACCAATCAAACAAACAAAGGGGGTCAATACAACAGCCTGGAGAACAATTATGTCACACCTCATTGGAAAGCCATTGATGACCATAATTTGGCTAGAAAAAAAGAGCTATTGAGAGTATTTTGCTAAATATGTGTACTTATTACATATTATATTTTTTACTTATAGCATATCATTAAAGTTATTGATAATAAAAAAAAAACTCATATCTCTCTCTGTATGTTTACAGCATTAGGGTGAGGTTGTTTTTTTCTTGAGAAAAATTAATGCCTATCTTGTGACAAAATCACATATATCCAATCAAAGAAAATGGTAAAAACTCAGAAAACCACATTTCAAGAGACTTATGCATTGTACTTGTATGTGTGTAATGTTTGGCCACTTATAATAAAACCTCAGAATATTCATTATTTTGCATTATGGTTCATGATGACTGAATGATTCTGATGAGGACACCAAAGGCACTTTATAGTGATATTGACTCATTTATTTAATTATATATTAGTTTGTCAGTTCTCGCGCTCCAGTTCACGGAGATCATGAAAGCTGATTGTTTTATTTTATTTTACAAAAGCACAACGGTTTCTTGTTATTGTGAGTTTACCCAAATAAAAATGTTGTTACGAATAATGTATTATTATTTTCTGTATGACCAGAAATGATAAGAGTAAGCTATTTTCAGTTGTTTTCACTGTTGATAGGAAAAATGCCAGTGGTTCGCGTCCGCGGCTCCGTGCCATGCAGTGCGCGCTCACCACTCCGCTCCACACAAACCTGGATATGCGTCAAAATCTTGTGTTTATTTGTGATAATCTTAGTCCTGTTTTATTATAGCCTGACCCCATATTATGAATGACATTTGACAAATAGCTTTGTTCCTTTTTTGGATAAAAGCGTCTCTAAATATGTAGCCTAATAAATGTTATAATAATGATGATAATTATTTAATTATTTTTGCGTACACGGACCCCAAACACATTTTTTTTTAAAATGTAATGAAAATTAATTTCCAACTGAGACACAAAGTTGAGGAAAAATTACAAGTAAAACAAATTTGTAAATATTTGTTTGAATGTTTCTGTGTAATGAGCAGTTTTTTAAAAAAAAAAAAAAAAAAAAGAATCATTAGGAAATCATTGTCTAAAAGGAGTAGGATTGTGTCCAAGCCTGCGTTTTTTAAAACAAAAAAACAGTAAAAACAGTAATATTGTGAAGTAATATTACACAGTTAATATAACTGTTCTGTATTTGAATATATTTTAAAATGAATAGGTTGAACATTAACCAGTCATCTCAATAGAACAGGGCCTTGGCGCCATCTACTGGCGATTTTATATTTATATTTAGTAGTTTCATATTTATTTAGCCTCCTTTCATTTCGGCATACAACTCGGTTTAAATGCTAGAATGCTAGCTTGCTAGAAGTTCATAGAACGATTTTTTTAACATAGAAAATAATTAAGTAGCGTAATGCATCCACTTCAAGCTTTTTATTATTATTGTAGTCTATAGTAGTATTTTCTTAATATTATTCGAGGATATATAAAGATATAGGCTAAGACCACCACTGTTTGAACAGTGTCTCAAATAAGAAAAGTCCATCAAGTAGCTGCATAAAAATATGTGCGCTATTTTTATATTAACCAAAGGCATGTATTGCGTTCAGACGGGCAGACGTGCAGACGGGCAGACGTTCTCCACACGCACGTTAAACACGTCTTTAAGCTTGGTTAGGAAAGAAATGACACAAACCGAGCGCCATACAAACCGAGCGCCCATACTTTGCAGCACGCACTCGTCTCAATGAACGTGACGTCTGCGGTCTGCCGAACGTGACGTCTGCGTCTGCAGAACGTCTCGTCTGCGTCTGCCACATCACTCGTTCGTCTGCCGAACGTCTCGTCTGCGTCTTCCGAACGTCTCGTCTGCGTTTGCCACATCACTCGTTCGTCTCGTCTGCGTCTGCTGGTTTCCAGCACATTCCACACACTTATTCGTTCTTTATTATTTTTCCCCCACTTATCTTCAATTGTATTTTATTAGCAATTAAGTGATTTTACCTTGCTTATGTATAGCTTTTTATTCCAAATAGTAAATATTAATTTACACAAATGATCATGTTAAAATTTGTGTTTGCCATTGTTTCTTGTCAACATATCCACAGATAGCTAGCCTACTTATGAATAAATCATAAAAAAGCATGTATGTAGCCTACTATTCACCACTAGGAGTCTCTTGGACCAATACAAAAGAACGTAGTTGTAAACATTTGGGCTGATTTAACTAACATATATAATATTTGTAATGTTTAATTTTAGAGTTGTAATATTTAGTTTTAGATTTTCGCCGAAGTTTGATTGACAGGCGGTCTGACAGTTATCATCAGAATTATACTTAAAAACAGATAGGTCTGCACCTCAGGAGATAATGCGAGCACAGTTCATTATTAATATTTAGCCTAAATGTCTTTGGTTATACTAATAATAATAATAATTAGCCTATAATATAATATTATCAGCCCAAGGCTACATATTTAGCTAGATTGGCCCACAGCTTTTATCCCAGTTGCAGTGAGACTGTTGAACGAGCATTCCTCCTATTTATACCCAGCCCGCCACACACAACCACACTACTCTATACACAACTTTAATAGTTGGGAATGCATTGCTGTACTATTTACTACATCTCACATATTGTTTATACGGACATTAATTGTTATGTCCCTGACGACTGGTGATATAACGGATTGCACTTTATCGACTTTTTATTGCACTTATAGCCTATTGTAGGATTATCTGATGTTATTTCGTTGTTATTTATAAGAATGACAAAAAATACAAATAAATAAAGAACAAAACAATATTTAGAAGACGCTTTTTATCCAAAAAAGGAACAAAGCAATTGGTCAATTGTCAGTCATAATAAAGGTTAGACAATAATAATACAGGGTTTTATTTGATTATCACAAACAAACACGAGATTTTGACGCATATCCAAGGGAGGCGCGCACTGCATGGCACGGAGGCGCGGCGGCGCGAACACTTGTATTTTCCTATCAACAGTGGAAAGTAAACAACTTAAATAGGCCTAACAAAATAAAATAAAACAATCAGGCGCGCTTTCATGATCTCCGTGAACATGAGCGCGTCTCAAAATGAACTGAAACAAAATAAAGCTTGAAATGTCCACTATTAAACGAACACAATACGAATCGAAAG
This sequence comes from Phoxinus dragarum, assembly GCA_033366665.1. NCBI lineage: Eukaryota > Metazoa > Chordata > Actinopteri > Cypriniformes > Leuciscidae > Phoxinus > Phoxinus dragarum. The sequence continues at coordinate 4,631 of JARPMJ010001504.1, read as the reverse complement.
CAAATACTGTCTGATTATGTAATCCGTAAACGGTGCATTTCTATAAAGGCGCATCTGCTTAACAGCGGAGATGGAGGTGTGTTTGCAGCCGACACTGATTTACACAATAGGCCTAGGCTACTTGTTTATTAATAAAAAAACAATTCAAATGCCTCGTTATTTTTTCAGACACATTTAGTATCATTAGCCTATAAACCACCTATAAATCCACCTCTCATATGGTTCCAGAGATGGTTATTCTCATTCAGGCACACTGCGGGGAAAATAAATGTGACATTAGAAAACCAGTAAAATAAAAAAAATCCATATTAATTTGTGAATATTTTAAATGTTTAATAGCCTACGGGTTATTAATCCGTGGGCACGATTTGTTAAACCGAGGGAACCTGTTTGAGAATTCGTGAGAACGGTTATAAACGGATTATATAAAAAATAAAAAATAGTATTTTTCAATTCTATTCTTCTATTTAAAGGATCTACAGAAACAGTGGTTGTGCGATCGAGTTGTCTGTTTTCTAGTTTAGTGCTGTAGCCTATAGGCCTTTTAAAACTATATATAAAAAAAAAAAAAAACACAATAACAACCCCAACAATAAGCTATAAAAATGAAAATAGCCTATATCAATTTTGTTTCTTCATATTTGTATCTTGTAGGGGCATTTGGCCCTCAAAATGTGGGTTAAACAAGAACACACACACACACACACACACACACAGCACACACACACACACACACACACTACACACACCACACACACACACACACACACACACACACACAATATCCTATATATAAATTATCCTATAATCACAGACGCAGACGTCACGTTATAAGGCAGACGCAAGTGAGACGAGTGCATGTTGCATAAGTCATATTAAAGAACCGATCGCAATCGCTGGGGCACTGCACTGAGCAGTGCTGAGTAGCGTGTGCAGTGCGTGTTAGAGAAAATTATAATAAATGACTTCACTGCCACACGTGAATGACGTGTAACGTCTGACTTGACACTTCACTGCTACGCGTGATTTACGTGACGTCAGCGTGACGTCTGCGTGACGTCTGCGTGACGTCTGCGTCACGTCTGCGTCTTAAAATGAATGGAATAAATAGCAGAATAAAAAAAAAATGTAGACGTTGAGTGAGACGTTCATTGAGACGAGTGCGTGCTGCAAATTCATATTAAAGAACCGATCGGAACGCCATACGCGCGCGGTCAGCGGAGACTCGCGCTCGTGCGGACGCGTCGAGTATAAACAAGGCTTCAGAAGTGTTCAGTCGACGGACAGCGAGTGGGTCTGTGTACAGGGAAAGTACGATGCACGGCAGATGTGCTGTTCCTGGCTGTGGACAAACAACATCTTTGAATACGCTGCGAAAGATCCAGTCGTCAGGGGAAAATGATGCACTTTAGTTTTTGCGGACGTCTCAGTCACTGCAGTGTTAATGTAAGTGTTGTGCTCTATACATTATAAGGATGACTGTTTTGAGAAAAATCCAATACTGATGCTAGCTTGGCATAGAAAACTGTTGCTCAAAGATAAGTCCGTGCCGACATATTCTGGGCTCAAAACGACGTTGCAAACTTGACGTTACTTTTTATCACTGGCTAATATAAACACATTTGTATAAGAGAATCTTGAAAATATGTCGCCTGTCTAGTACGTTAGGCCTACATGTGATAGAAAATAAAAAATGTTGCCTTTACTCAATGCTGCATCTTCAAAGATGGCCTGTCTGTGCATGCATTTTTGTCCGTGGTACACCCTATCATGTCATTGAAATATAGTTAAATAATGTAAAACTGTAAGCAAATTAAGCTATAGGATAATTAGGCCAACAATAATCCGTTTTCAAGTGTCTCGGTTACAATTTTTTTATTAATTCAAAATAGTTTCACTTTCCATGTGGACACGGGCTGATCCAGTCAGTCGGTGTTGTGGTGATGGTTCATTTTCCTCTGATTCTGGCTCAAACATAATAAGGTTTTATCATTGCAAGAGCCATCGCTTCGCATGCATCACCCGCTACTAAACAGTTGCGCCGAATCCGCAAATGTTCTGGGCTGGGGGCGTTAATAATTGATGCATAGGCACTGACGTTAGCCAATCATAACAAGTGGGCGTTAACACTGAACTCTTAAAGGGGAAACACCCCCAAAAACAGACTGTTTGAATCAGAGGATGAGAAACAGGGTGGGAAAAGGTCATAAATCACTACATTTTAAAAGTTTTTTGTAAAAAAAACTATAGTAATACTATAATTACACCTAAGGGAACATAATAATAAAAATAAAAAAACCCATGTCATGACCCCTTTAAGCAAGATTTGAGAAGGAAATCTAAAGAGTATCTTCTTTTTCAATAAAAGCAAAATCATCTGTCCATCTGTACAAAGACTTCACAAAGTCACAAAAGTACTTATTTGATTGTGAACGCAGGGGGCGTCTCAATCAGCTCCCTAGTTCAGTAGTCAGCGCTCTGATCAGGGGAGTCTGCCACTTTAAGGGCTATCTTCTCAATTGCACAATAATCCTTTCCAGTGCACTGAAAACATTTGCTCCCTAAAAAGTCCCAAAATGCAGTGTGAAAAACCAGGGAGCCACCCTAGAAATTACTCTCTTTTAAATAAAAAATAAATCCTCAAAACTTTAATTTCCATTATTGTAAGTTTATATGTGAAAGTAAGCGTCTGAGAAGTCACGCTTCAATGTAAAATATAAATAATTTTAAATGTAAATGTATTTTTACTAGGGCTGTCTAAAGATTAATCGCGATTAATCGCATCCAAAATAATAGTTGGTGTTTTCATAATATATGTGTGTGTACTGTGTAGAATTATTATGTATAAATACACACACATTCATGTAATATATTTAAGGAATAATTGCATTTATAGTACTGTATATACATTTATATAATTTATATATATAAAAATAAGTTATATATAAATATAACCAATTTTTCTTAAATATATACATGATTGTGTGTGTTTTTATTATATTATAGAATAATTATACACAGTACACACACTCATATTTATGGAAACACAAACTTTTATCTTTGGATGCGATTAATCGCGATTAATCTTTTGACAGCCCCTAATTTTTACACATTTTATTTGTTGTCCACTGTTATGACAGAGGGAAAAAAAACGAAGTATATTTAACACACCTTGACCTTTGGTGATAATATGAAGCATTTGCAGTATTCAGCGTATATACAATGTCAGGTAGAATTTGTAAAACAAACAAAAAAATATTTCCCCTGTTCTCCTTATGATCTATGACTCTCTACAAAAACATGTTTACAGGAAGGGACAGTAAACGGAACTCTATAAAGAACAGGAGATGTCTGCATAAATATGGAAAAGATAAAAAAAATGTGTCAGAGGCCCTGTTTACACCTGATATTAAGATGCGTTTTGGTCGATCGGATCACAAGTAAACGACGCTAAATACAGGTGTAAACATGGGTCTAAAACATTTTGAGTTTGTCCACTTTCGACCACTTCCAGAGGTAGTGAAAAACACATTTGACCGGCAGATTGCTTTCGTAGCGTAAACGCACACTGTGATCGAATGTGTTCAAACAGCCACAAAAGACTCCATCTCCGTCTACTGATCTAATGCGTAACATAGAGTAAGGAGAGCTATGCCAGACGGGATTTAAACTTTGATGGCTGAAGAACCCAAGTTTGGCTTGAAGACGAATTTTTTATATTTCTCTCACACACGCACGCACTGCCGCGCACGCACGCACGCACGCACGTACGCCACGTGTAAAACACCACCAGGTGCCTATTTAACGTTCTGAAACGCAAGTGTCAAAGCGCAAAGCGCAAGTAACTTTGTGGGCGGATCCCGGCGCTGTTGCTATTTTCCCGGCGGGATAAATGCCTCTTGCGCCTGGCGCAAATCGAAAAGGGGTTGGTCTGAAGTAGCTTCATTATTCATAGGGTGCTGGTTTGGGCGTAACGTGAAAGTAAACCAATCAGAGCGTCCTCTTCACATTCCCTTTAAGAGCAGGCACGCTTGTTCCATGGCAGATCGCTATTTTTAATGGCGGATTAGCCAGGACGCACGCCAGGCAGCAGTTTCACAGCCAAAGAGACCGACGTTCTCGTCAGGGCCGTAAAACACAGAGAAGTGACATTGGGGATGATGGAGAACCCACCCAAAATTAGCTTCGGTTAAACAGGCGTATAATTTGGGTAAATGTGTAGCCATAATCTAGATTATTTTTTTTTAAATCTAGATAGATCTTTTTCACATCTTCACAGGACACAACAGTGATTTCCCTCGTGTGTTAATATTTTTCCTTGTAATAATGTATGATTTGCAAAAATTAAAAACTGCTGCGTCTGTTTATAATTATTAGAGAATCAAAGTGGATGCGCGTTAACACGCTACATTATGGCCAAGCACGCGCCCTTAAATAGCATATCCACCTAACGCGCAACGCGCCACTGTCTTTAGACAGTTTTTTTCCTGGTCAGTGGCGCAATGCTTTCTAAAACTAGAAAATAGCAACCATGGAAGTTTTGCGCCGGAACACGCCTTCTCTTTGCGCTGAAACCGCCCCCGCGAGCGCAAGTTCTTCCCTAATTTACCGACGTGCGTCTGTGAAGGGGA